>JADNYV010000058.1:0-195466 GCA_015501055.1 Mucidula mucida | reverse complement strand
AAATTGGTGGAAGCGCCTTCCCGTGCCGAGTACGACATCATTATCGTTGGAGGTGATTGCGATTCTTGTCATGCTCTGCTCTACATTCAACGGTTCGGCGTTTAGGCGGAACGGCAGGCAGTGTGCTTGCCAGTCGTCTCTCTGAGGACGAATGTGTCTCTATATTGGTAGTCGAGGCTGGGCTCAAGTCAGTAGCCTTTGCTTCTCAAGGAGTCTTGCTCATCAAGCTTGCAGTAATGTGGGTATCTTAGATGCCGAGGTTCCTTTCCTGGGAACGGGGCTTGCTGGCTCCAGTGTGGACTGGAATTTCACCACCATACCTCAAGGTGCCTTCTCCTCCTTCATTCTGCGAACGTGCGTTAAACGCGCGTAGCCGGCTTGAACGGTCGTACTGTGCCAATCGAGCGTGGCTTCGTTTTGGGCGGCAGTAGCACCGTTAGTAAGTCCCGCACTGTTAATATGTGGGGCGCCTGTTGAACGTGATCTAGACCTAATGACATGGAATCGGTGCTCCAACGATTTCTGGGATTCCATGGCTGCAGCGTCCTCCAATCCGATCTGGAGTTGGGCGGAGATCGAAAAATATTATTTGCAGGTGCATAACTTGGTGCTTCGACTATCACGCTGGTAGCTTATTATGCTTGATTTAGACGTCAAGTCTTGTGCCACCTGCAGACGGACATGATACCACAGGCCAGGTTGAGCCTGACGCGCACGGTCACGGGCCTGTACAAGTCAGTCTACCGGGTTTCAAGACTGAGCTCGACGACCGCGTGATTGCCTCTGCCAATTTGCTTGGTGGCCGCTTCGCGTATAACGAGGATATCAATGCTGGAAACACACTGGGAATTGGTACGCGATCCACCTGCAAAATCGGACCGTTGATGTTCATTCACAATGTAGGCTACATCCAAACTCGGTCGGTGACGGGACGCGCAGTTCTGCGGCTACATCATATCTTCAGCCTGTTATTGACAGACCGAATTTGGACGTCGTGATTTCCACTCGAGTAACAAGAGTGTTTGGAAGCAAGGATCCGTTAGCAATCGATTCCATCGAAATAGCAACTGCCGAAGATGGTGGGTTACAGATTTTATTAGAAGGCATCTGTTCCTCAAGACTGCTTAGGACCCCGAACGATCGTTTCAGCCAGAAAAGAGATTGTGCTAAGTGGCGGCGTATATGGTATGTATGGATACGTTGAAGAAGGCTGATAGTTGACTCGGACCTTCGTAGGAACTATCCAAGTTCTATCCCTATCAGGCATCGGACCCTTTGAAGTTCTTGAACCTCTTGGAATTGATGTTCTCGTGGATGCGCCTGCTGTCGGCGCAAACTTGGTTGATCATCCGTTGGTCGGCAGCTACTTCTTAGTCAACTCCAACGACACCTGGGATACGGTGCTTCGTAACCAGACTCTCTTCAACGAAACGCTGGCGGAGTGGTTAGAGGAGAGGCAGGGACTGTTTGTGGATACTCCAGCGAATACGATAGGATACTTCAAGCTCCCGGATTTCGAGACGTTCGATCCTTCAACTGGACCTAGATCGGGCAACACCGAGCTTCTATTCTCTGTACGCTGTGTTCAGCTTGTTGACGCGCACGCTCATTGATTTCAACGTCAGAATGGATTTGCGCCGTTCGGGCCTACCAGCACCCCATCCACAGGTTCATACCTGACAGTGATATCCGCTGTCGTTTCGCCAACCTCGCGTAAGTACCGACATAGCGTGCAATATGGAAGCATATCTGAAATTCTATCTAGGTGGAAACACCACCATTCCCTCAACAAATCCATGGGATGCGCCCATCATTGATCTTCAACTGTTCAGCACTCAATACGACATTGACGCGATGGTGCAATCCCTGAAAGACGCCCAGACAATTGTAGCTTCGGAGCCTTGGGCAGATTATGTTCTAGGTCCATTTGGCGATTTGGCAAACGCAACGACGGATGAAGATCTGGCTGAGTATGCACGTAGAACCGCTGTCACTGTCATCACTCTCTGGGGACGGCGAGGATCGGAGAGGTCGTCGATTCTGAGTTGAAGGTGTCGGGGTGTCTGGATTGCGTGTTGTTGATGCGTCGGTTCTAGTGAGTGTCTTGTCTTGGACAAACTCAAATCAGATTTGCTAAGACTTTTCCTTAGCATACGGCTCCGGAATGCCACCCTCAGGGAATCGTGTACACGATTGCGGAACGAGCGGTCGAACTTATCAAGGATGAGCATTTTTGTTGAGTAATTGTACATTGTGATTTTAAGAACCAGACATCAGCGTAGTTCGTTCTACAGGTCGGCCAGAATGAGATCTGCAGCCTTTTGACATGATTCAGCTTCACGCCAGCATGAGAGTCAACAAAAACGGCATACCTTCTCGCCAATCGCATACGCGTAGGACTGAGTGTTCGAGCATATTTCCTGGAGAGGACGAGTCAACACAGGTTTGACTGAGTGTCAATTCGACAAACTCACCAACGGGACAATTGAGTTATCAGCAATTCGAAGATTCTCGAGACCATACACTCTCAGGTTCTGGTCCACTACACCGCCGAGTTCCCTTGGAAGCATGGCCGATGTTCCCACTGGATGATGGACGGTCGCCAAAACATCACCCACAAACTTTCCGAGGTCTTCTTTGTCTTTCTCACTTGGCACTGTGATCTGCTTGACAATGTCTTTGACAGGCGACACCTGGCAAAGCCTCTCTGCGAACTCAAGTAATCGAACAATGACCTCCCGGTCGGTGGAATTGGAGAGATATCTCGGGTTGAGGTCGGGAGGAACGGCCGGTGAAGCCGACGTGATGTGGATGCGGCCACGACTGAACGGATGAGAGTATGCGCATAAGATGGTCGTGTATCGTTTGGCTGGGTCAGGGGTCACACCGGGAACTGTGTAATGCCCGTTGATTGTCATAAGCCTATCTGACGTTTAGCACATCATCGCAGGTGGTTAAAAGGGAAGGGCGTACTGGCCAAAAGGCTGCTTGTCGTCCTTGGCCCAGCGCCGCAAGAGCTCGTATTGTTTCTCTATGCCCTTGCGCACCGTGGGATCCAACTCGGGGAAGAGATCCGGTTCAGAGTCGGGCTTCGTTTGAGACCATGTTGAGACGTCGGCTGGGCTGGCGAAGGTGGAGGCGGGAAGGAAGGCAAAGCATGACGCTGACCCAGCGAGTAGTCCGTCGCCCTTTTTGCTTGAGGACTGGTCAGTTGTTGTAACAGCTTGCGGGACGACGATACATACTAAAGCTCTTGTTGCTCGGCAGCTAGCACCGGATCTTTGAAAATCTCGAAGGACTTGAATGTTTCTGGGACTTCGACAACCGTTGAAGCAAAGGCGTGGTCCTCTACAATGGAACGGAATCATGGTGCATATTATTTGTGAGTACTAGGAAGAAACGTACGAAGGTTTTCACCGACTCCTGGAAGGTTGACGATGGACTTTATGCCGAGGGGCTCGATTATAGATGCGTTTCCGACTCCTGAAAGTTCCAATATCTGCGGAGTGTGCAAAGAGCCTGCGGCTTGGTATCAGCTCGGGTCATGTAATAATGACGGTTGATACGTACCAGCAGAAACAACCACCTCCTTGTTTGCATTGACCGTAAACGTTCTATCGTTCTGTTGTACTGTGACACCAGTAGCTCGTGTACCGTCAAAATTGATCTGGACAGCCCGTGTTGAATGAGATGTAGACGGAACACAAAACAGATACCTACCTTCAGCACCGAAATTTCCGTTACAACAAGCAGGTTAGGCAGATCTTTGTTCGGGGCAAAATATCCAGATGCGGCATATGAGCGCTTAGAGGTTGATATGTCGACAGAGGTCGGCGAAAGGAAACCGCCTGTAGGGCGACCGTCGCTCTAATGATTGTGTCAGGATACTGTGAAGAAAAATTGATAGGGTATGAAACTCACAGCATCGAGCTTCCTGGGTATGCCTATGGCCTCAAGACTATCGAGCATAGGCGTTACAATCTCAGTGATGTGACTCGGGAATGACTTCGCGATAGCGCCCTCGGTGCCATGACTCTTTGCGTTCGGTATTGCCGCAACACGTTGTCCGTCAAGTGACGGTGACAAGGCTTGAATATGTTCGCTCTGACATTGAAAGCATGATCAGTGTGGGCTGGAATGCGAATGAAACTGAATAGCACCTTCTTCATGTACGACAGTAAATCATCCCAATTCCATCCGGGATTGCCGAGCTCTTCCAATGCGTCAAATTCTTCTTTAGAAGGGCGTACGAAACACAGGAAGTTCAACTGTAGGACGATCAGTCAATTCATCTCCCTTCACTGCATCACGCCAGGTCAGCTTACTAGCGATGAACCCCCTAAGCCTTTGCCGTGAGACTGCAGGAGACGTCGGTTTCCGGCGTGGGCTTGTGGAACCTGTTAAGAAACACTTTATGTACATCCGCCGTTGCTGGGGATTTCCAGACGTACAGTGTGATACGCCCAATCGTACTTGGGATTTCCCAAGGCAAGCGCCATCATGCCCATATAGAGATTCAGGATACGCAGAAGACTTGAGCACGCTCATTACCTGGTATATCGACCAAGGGATCATTTTCATGGTAAGCCCCAGCTTCAAGCACCGCGACTGTCGTTTGAGGGCTCCCTTTGGCTAATCTAGTCGAGGTGTAAGCATTATGAAAGAACTTTCGCTGAGCGAAGACAGTACCGTGTGGCAAGCGTCAACCCGCTCGTCCCTCCACCGATAACGACTACATCAGCCGAGCGCTCGTTCTGAAGGAGAGATTCGAGAGTAATGATGGGCATGGTGCCGTTTGTGGATACCGGCGCTTGGAATTGTTGTTTAAAAGATGACTTTGCCGACTTTGCCGGGCAGGCCGGAGAACCAAGTGGTGAAGCATAGGACTTTGATGCCTGGCCCCGCTGGGAATGCCAGAGTCGTCACGGACCTGTTCGATATGAATAGTATCCCCGTGAAGCGCGCTCTAAAAGTTGGTCTTGATGAGAATGCTGGAGTTAATACAGTGAATGATTACAGTGAGATTTAGACGTATGTCAAGAAGAACTTCGTCAGATGGTGATGGCGATATCATCCTCCATTATCGGCAGTTGAGGGCGAGTTTTGAGCTGACCAGAAATGAGCGATTGTAAATCCAGAGGATTTTCAAACAATGCAGAGCTTCACTCAGGAGAGTAAGTTCGTTAAAGTGTATATGACTATATCAACAAGTTGAGATCTCAAGCGACGACACCGTGGGAACTTTCGGATCGTGCCGTTTTCTTCCGGACAAACTCCACCACCGACCGCCCCCATCGCTGTACTGATCTTATTCTATTGTGGCGAATCTTACGAGAGTTCCTTTTGGTCGCCACCGAGTTACCTCTTTCTCCAAAAACATGCTGTCCCATCATTCTATTTAGTTGGGCATATATAGCAAAAGGATGTAACGAACAAGCCCCACGCACTACTTTCTCTCATTCAGGCGTGCATTCATGTCTTCCAATATTCCTATTCCTGACGACATCGCAGACCTGTAAGTCTTCACCGCACTCGAAGATAACTTGATTGACTCACGGTCTCGATCAGTACCGGACCATTGGTGGGTCCTTCTACCGGCATCGTTATTGATTCTCGACGTTTACGAACTGATAACTAGCTTCTAGGCCACCTCTTCAACTGGGGTCTCTTCGGGGCTCTGACTGTCCAGGCTTGTAAGCGACCTTCAATGCAAGCTCTTCGACTAGCCGTTCAACATCATCTTAGATATTTATTATCTTGCTTTCCCGCATGATCGATTTTGGCCGACAAAAGGCCTGAGTATCTTCATTTACATCTTCGAGGTGGCGCAGACTTGCGTTAATACTCGAGATGCATTCAGAAATTTTGGACCTGGGTCAGCGGTATCCT
The DNA here is from genome assembly GCA_015501055.1 of Mucidula mucida. Classification (NCBI taxonomy): domain Eukaryota; kingdom Fungi; phylum Basidiomycota; class Agaricomycetes; order Agaricales; family Physalacriaceae; genus Mucidula; species Mucidula mucida. The sequence goes on along the minus strand of JADNYV010000058.1, from coordinate 189,577 downwards.
TGCTTCTTCTTCGACACTGGCCTGACAGATATACAGCTGGGGTGACATGCGTGATCTCGACTTTCTGGGTACATATTGGCTGGGAGCGCCTGTCATGACCGCCGTCAGTAAGCCTAATATGTACTTGCGTACTCTTCCTTGTTACTGACATGGACATAGTCAGCTGTATCGTCCAATTCTTTTACGCGTGGAGAATATGGATTCTCACAAAGCAATATTGGATCCCTGGTATTATCATGCTTGTAAGTACCTGTACTATCTGATTTATTATCCACGCGAACTAAATGGACGACGTGCAGCTATCTCTTGTTCAGTCAGTTGCCGGGGTGTATGCTGGCGATTGGGCTAAGCGCATCAATCATTTCTCCGAAATACAATCTGAAACCTATGTGGTGACTTCGGTGCGACCATCCCTTGTCCTGCCTTCGAAGCCGAGTTGAGCGAATACTATAGATATGGCTGGCGGGTACCGCGTTATGCGACACTCTGATTGCGGTGTCGATGTCCTGGACGCTGTTACGCGCTCGCACAGGTGTACGCTCGACTGACGCTCTCGTGGTCAGAATTGTACGACTTAGTGTTGAAACGGGCACCCTCTGTGCCGCATTTGCGTTGCTGGATCTCATTTTCTATCTGACATTCAAGCACAACAACTTCCATATGATACCCAGTATCGCTCTCACGAAGATGTATTCGAATAGTTACTTTGCGGTATGCATTTACTGGGTTTTCAGTCTGTCAACGTGGTCAATTGATTTGAATTGTAGGTCTTGAATTCGAGGGTGCGAATAACGGGCGGACGGATGAGCGAAGTGGTATCCACAGACTCAACGCTCTCAGTCTGTATCGCGGCGCCTGGACAACCCAACACGCTTGTCCGATTCAGAGGAGCGGCCAGTACCTATGCTACGACTACAGACGTCGAGCTTTCGCATACCTCTACGGATGCGCATACGGAATCCGGGATAAAAAGGGGCTCTGCAGATGATCTAAGTATGTGTATTGCCTTTGAAAGACCGGTCTTAGTCTGACAAGACCCTCCAGAGCCGGAAAGCATAGTACACATTGACTCGAACCGTTCCTCCCCCGTATGATGTACCAGTACCATGCCCATGTCCGCCTAAGACCGTCGTATTGAATAAAATAATGCTCCTTCAATCAATTGCATCGCAAAACTCAAGCACAACTACTCGCAATGATCGAGTGGTTGGTAACTTCCGCTGTGACATGTTTATCACAGTCACTTGTATCCCAACCACCAGCATCCCACTCCCATTGGCTCACTCGCTGCTGTAATTCATCCCCCGGAGCCCCATGAAGATGGTAGTACACGTGTGCATAGCTTCTCCCGCAAGCGTGTTCGATTCGAACTCGGGGAACAGTTCTATCTGTAGCAAAACCACGCTATTCTACTCTTAGGCGCCGAATGACCTATGTATCCTCAATCAGGATATCCATTCACCAGACCCGGTCTCTTCTCAATGTTGCGCTATTTTCCTTGCCCCTAGGGTCCGATGTCAGTGCATCCAAGGTATGAGTGCAGATGGTGCTCGGGCGGGCCGGGTAGACTGTCTAAATTGGTCGGACTTTGCGCTGACGCCGAACACTGAGCGCTGAGCGCCATGCCACAACAAACCTTCTATCATTACTAAGATTCTCTATTTCTCTAAAGAAGAGCGGCTGAGAGAGCGACTCGGTTGCTATTCTCAACTTTCCTTGAACATACCAAGAGATATCATATATGGCTCAACCGTTCCGTCGCATTCCTCCTCCACCTCAGACGCAAAGTCGCGCTTCGAAAACATTTGCTATCCCAACTTTGGATGGCTCACTGACTCTACAAGGCATCTACCACTGGCACCTCCATCACTCGCCGCAGCATCGGATTTTTGTCTTCGCCAGAGCTGATGGCTCTGTGAGGACCATATATTGGGCAGAAGCCGTGGGGGCAATTTACCGGGCTGCCAGACTCTTCGACGCAATCATGACGCCTGGCAATGGGCAGCGACCTCCAGTGGTCGCGATCGTAGCCAATGGCTGTTCAGGTATCACTTCAAGTCACTCTCAGCTTCTCCGACTTGTTCACTCATCGTTCGTTAGACAGCATCTCTTACTTCGTGACTATGATGGGTCTAATGTTCGCAAACATCGTTTTCTTCCCCATTTCGACGCGTAATTCTGCACATGCGATCGCTCATCTCATCAACGAAGTCGGCGTCAGTCATGTATTCGTCGGGCACGATACAGCATTGGACGACCTGCTGAAACAAGCCACAGAGCTCTTGCAGACTCAATATACAAGTACGAACGCGCCTACAACGCTTGCAATGCCAACATTTGAAGAGCTGTTTAAGGACGACTGGGAGGCTTATCTAGATCGAGAGGGGGAACTACCCCGCGCTCCAATGAATCCTGATGCTCCCGCTCTGTATCTTCATTCATCTGGTACGCATCCGTTCCTAGCCACACACTCTCAGACTGAAGCGGGAATTACCACAGGCTCAACGGCATTTCCTACACCCATTCCCTGGACCCAACGTCGCCTCATAGAACTCTGCATGATCCCATGGTACAGCGGACAAGATATGTGTGATATGGTTCTCTCCCTCCACGTAATGCCTATGTATCACGGTATGGGTGTCCTACAAATATCGTGGACGGCAAGTCATGGTAATTGCGGCTTTTTTTGATCTTACTCATTCCTGTAAAGGCATGTGCCGGACTGGTACTTGGCGTGTTTGAACCGAGATCCCCAGCTATCTTTCCCACGCCGGAAAACCTCTTCGAGGCCGCGAAGCTGACCGAGACAGACGTTGTTTTCTGTGTACCGTCGTTCATTGAGGTATGTTTTCTACCGCGCTACCTTGTTTCTTCCTTGCTAGAGTTACATATAGGCATGGTCGAAACGCGAAGAATGTGTCAACTGGCTATCATCCCGTGTTGGAGGAGCGGTACGTTGTGCTGTGAATTAATTCAAATGTAGACATTGATATTTACAACCGTCAGATGTACGGTGGTGGTCCGTTGAATAAAGAAGTCGGAGATTACCTGACTTCGAAAGGAGTCCGGATTTGTACTCTCTACGGATCGTAAGTGGTCTCAGAGCCTATGGCTTTCAATGGTAACACACAGTCTGTATACAGGTCAGAATGCGGGATCATGAATCCAATGCTTCCCGATCCTAGTCAGTATCCTGAATTATTCCAAGAACGCAACCTGATGCGCCACAGAACAAGTTGGACGTGATTGGGAGTATTTTAAGTTCATCGGTTGCATATCACCACACATGGAGCCTTACGGAAACGGTTTGTTTGAACTTGTCATGCTGGTAAGCCCCACTCTAAGTCTATTTCATCTCTTCGCCGCCGACGCTGCCGGTGCAAGGAAAGTGACTCATGCAGTCCAAGTATTATCAACACGCAGATCTGCGGTACTCGTGCGTTCCGGACTTCTGACCTCTTCATGCAACATCCGACCAAGCCGGATTTTTGGAGAGTCTTTGGGCGGTCCGATGATCAGATTGTCCATTCCACTGGAGAAAAGGCATGTTCTGATTAACCTCACATTGGTGGGCGCTGACGTCGCGAAGACAAACCCCAGTCCATTGGGTAAGAGCTTCCCGATGCATGTCGCAAGGATCTCGGTTTGACAAAATATGCGAACAGAAAATATTCTGAATCAGGACGCGTATGTATCGGCGTCCGTGATGTTTGGCCGTGGAAAATTTCAAGCGGGCGTTGTGATTGAACCGAAAGAGCCATACCGATTTGATCCATCCGATAGAAGTGAAGTCGAGCGTTTTCGGAATCTCGTCTGGTATGCGGATTTTTTTTTTCAAGTACGACGTGATGCTCATATTAGGCGGCAGGCCGACTGTTGAACGGATGAATGGATTCGCTCCTCAGCATTCCCGCATATTCAAGGAGGTATGTCGTCCCGTTGATCTGACCATCGTGATTCACCGTCGCTTTCGGCAAGATGATTCTTGTGGCGCATCCCAACAAACCGTTTCTGTATACTGCAAAGAATACGACACGGTACGCCAGCTGCTTTTAGATGAATCCCTCTCATCTGTTTGTAGGCGGAAACCGATTCTCAAGGAATACGAACAGGAGATAGAGGACCTCTATAACGCAGTCGAGGAAAGCACACAGCCTGGACTACTCCCTCCAACCCAATGGGATCCTGATAGTACCAAAGGTTTCGTGCGGACCGTTATCCACAATGTTTTATCGCACCCTATAGACGACTCTGACGACCTCTTCCAACATGGCTGTGATAGTCTTTCCGCAACCTGGATCCGGAATTCTCTACTTCGCGCTCTTAGGGATACATTCGAGTTTGACGGACGCCAGACAACGGCCAACTTTGTATACACGCATCCAACGATCAACGGTCTATCAGACTTGGTATGCGCTCTTGCGCAAGGTGCGCAGAGCAGCGATGAGCCCGGAACATCAGAAGAGGATATGCTCCGTATGTTGAACAAGTATAAAAAGCTGCTGAGTGTGGAGCCAATAACCGTGGAGCCGAAGGGGACACAGCGAAAACGGGTTTTGATCACCGGTACGACTGGGTCTCTGGGATGCCATCTTTTGGCTACCTTGCTCGCGGACCCAGATGTCGAGGCGGTGGCTGCTGTGAATCGCCCAGGTGCTGTTGCGACGGAAATGCGACAGAGGAATGCATTTTTGAACCACGGTCTTGACGCTGGGCTTCTCCAGTCGCCGAAGCTGTCGCTCTTTGTGATGAATCTGTCTCGTGGAGTGTCGCTCCCGAACGAGGTATGCATCTTTTCTAGTACAATGGTGTGGTACTGATCCTGCTGTTGATCTAGGTCATCAAGTCTTTGACTCACATAATACACAATGGTGAGCACAAATGTTCATGTCGCGCCACCGTTCATCGCTTACGAGTACATCGTAGCCTGGAGGGTCGACTTCAATCTGGCGCTCGTATCCTTCGAACCCAACATACTGGAGGCTACGTATCTTCTCAACGTTGCGCGGGAAAACCGGATTCGTTTTATTTTCACGAGCTCTGTCGGTGTATTTGCCAGTAGGCTCATTCCACAATTGTCAAACGCCCCGCTTAATCAGTAGCTATCAAGCTGCGCGCCCCGACGACCGATTACTCGAATCCCCAGTTGATGTGCGCACTGCATCCGCCACAGGATACAGCGCCTCCAAGTGGATTGTCGAAGAACTCATACGGGCTCTTCCCGAAGTGGGCGGTATTGTTCTGCGTATCGGGCAATTGGCTGGCGGCAGGACTGGAGCATGGCATACTCGAGAATGGTTCCCGACCTTGGTGCAGAGCTCGAAGGAGCTAGGATGTCTGCCGACTTCAAATAAAGTAAGATGTTCCTCTCTCCGCGAGAGTCTTCACTGACTTGATGTACTCCGCTCGTGTAGGAAATCTCGTGGATTGCGGTCAGCGATGGCGCTACTATCATCGCTGACAATCTCGATATTCCGGCAGCGACTTACCATATCGTACATCCTCGCCCTGTTCCATGGAGTAGCCTCTCCAAGACTATCTCCGAGGAGCTTGGTGTAAAGCTGGTACCGTATACGGAATGGTTGGATTTGATGTTAGGCTCTAGAGAGGAGACAGTGGCTAGTCGGAAGTTGTTGACGTTTTTTGAGGAAAACGCGCAAGTTCTTGACTATGATAATCGAGATGCTTTCGGGATGCCGCATATCGTTTTATCATCGTCCTTGAAGGTTAGGGATATTCATCCGCTGAATGAAGATGATGTACGACGGTGGATGGCATACTGGCGTCGAGTGGGTATTTGTGAGAAGCAGTAGTGTCGAGCTCGCAGTGAATTGTGAAGTTACAGAGAGACTCATGTTGCTTTACGATACTACATGCAGGACAAATATCATATTGTAAATTTGCCTAAGTGATCGACTCTCTTGTTCAGAACCATCATGGTTGAACTCACCGCTGCAGAACGTGCCCAGGTCGATAACCTGGGACAGAAACTTTTCGACTGGGAAACACTTGCCGAGGAGCACGACGCGGTCTTGCGAGCAGATCCAAACGCGTACGCCCAAGCATGTCAGCAGTACGCCCTCCTGGTACCGCCGATTCAAGTTGGCACTATGCCGCCCCGCGACAAGTACGAGGAGGACATCCTGCTTGGGGAGCAGATTATTGAACAGGAATGCGTTACATCCTACGAGTAAGTGGACAAGTCTTTTCAAGTCGATGCTTTCTTTCATTAATCCCTTTTTTTGAGGCACCTCCGAGCCGCTACCACGCTTAGACAGCTCTGTCGTCTCCAAAGGGCGCTGAATACCGAGTTTAGTCGGCCCATCCAGTTAGCAATCGCTGAATATGTGAACGCTAAATAGTAAGCGACTGTCGCAGCCTTTGATTTTATGATCTAACACTATGATATGTAGTGTCAATCAGCAACACCCACCATCTCCTTTAGTCATTCCACAGAACCCTCACCCTCTTCTTAACGCTGAGTCCTTTGGATCCGGTTCAAACGTGCGTACAGAGTCCCCCGTCGATGACTGGCCCCCCGTCCTTTTCGGGAAGGCCTTCTCCTCGAGCGACATTCAAGACTTGCCCACCACAGAGATCCTTCCGACAGAGCTAGCCCATTATAAAAGCCATCCGGAAACTCTTAGCGACCTAACGTTCATGTCATCTGACCGCGATATGGGCGAGGAAGCCTTTCGGGTTTCATGCTTTTTGACAATAGGAAAGGACGCGCAGAAGGTGTTCTATGTTATCTTCGCAGATGAGGGCAGGGATGCTTTTGGTCATGCTAGTGATCATTTTTTTGATCTTCTTGAATCATCGAAGCGTGTTGTCACTGAGAGTAGCAACTAGAAGTCCTTCCGTCTGTTCTTTATTCTGATATACTGTCTTGTCGGTCCAAAGACGAGACCCAAGTAGAAAGCTGTGCTCAACGTTGTTCTTGCTTGTCAATCGACTGTTCTCCTTCCCTTCCATCTCAATGGCAGTCTTGAGGAAGATTTGTTTCGGCGCTCTGATTGCCTTCCTCGTTTCGTCGCGTTCGGCTTCAACGCGACAGCTTCTGCAATGCCTTCTTCCACGTCTCCAGCTGAGATCCTCCCTCCTGGATACCAGCGACGATCTCCCAGTCAGGACGCCATTCAGCGCACGACCGCAACCCGGAATCATTCTCTTACCACCATGAAACGGGGCTTTTTGAACTCGAACAAGAGCAAGGCTCGACTTGCAGACGACACCCTAGTCAAGGGCAGCGGTTCTGTTACTGTTATGTTTTCTATACGCAGTCGGCCAAGACGTCAATTCTTTGCAGTCTTGAATGAAAATGAACGGAGACGGAACAAATGATCACTCTTCCTCCGAAGGCGCTTTCCAATCCTCATGATGGGTGTGCAGAATGCTTTATACTACCGGCTATGGGCAATGCCATTCTCTCTCTTCCTGGCTTTCCCGCTGCCCTCCAGCGTCCTCTTCAGAAGACGTATTCCGTCGTCGACGTACTGGGCAAAGGTCGAGGTATGATCGCCGCCTGCGAGCTTCAGGCCGGAGACCTTATCATTGACGAGCGTCCATTGCTAGTCGGACCGGCTAATAGGACCATTCGGACGTCAGTGATGCCATCCCTCTCACAGGTGGAGAGAATGCAAGCTGCTCAGGAGGAGCAGATGGTGCGTGATGCGCTTCAGAGGATGACACCGGAACACCGCAAGTCTCTTGAGGATTCCCGCAAGGATGGCATTAGCGGACCTCTGCGTGGACGTTGTAAAACAAATGGTTTTGCATTGGGAAGTATCATAGCAGGTTAGATGATAACATATACTGCTCGAAATTCTTCTGACGTGGTTCTAGGTGTCGGTGGCGATCAAGTATTCTATAGAGTATTCAAAAGTCTGTCATGCGTAAACCATAGGTTAGCAGCACCTTCTAAAATTTGGTTTTGGGCTAATTCACCGTCATAGCTGTTCGCCGAACGCTCATTATCAGTGGTGTACCACGTCGTTTTCCATGCAACTCCGCGCGCGCCGCGCGTCGCATCTCCCCTGGAGAGCCGATAACACTTTCGAATCTTTTTGAATTGCTGGACTCCTCCACCAAGCGAAAGGACAAGCTCCGCAACGACTACGGTTTCGAGTGCGACTGTCTCTCTTGCCACAACTACGTCCAGTCCGATCTCCGGCGTGCCAGGATTCGCGCCCTCAGTGACAATCCCGTTCCATATCGAGACCTGGTGTGGAGGAAGAGTCCTTTGATATGAATCCAGGCGCCGCTGGAAGTACTGCAGCTCGTGGCTTTAGAGAACGTCCAGGCGTGGCGCGAGTTTTTGAAAGCGCTTTATGACGTGATGAATGCGTATGCGGTGCTGGGAGACTTGTGTGCAGTGTCACGGTATGCGTCGCGGCTCGTTGCGATGGCGAAGGTGTTTGAGCTTTCGAGTGAAGAGCGGGAGGCGTTGTTGAGTTATGTGGATCCTGCTGAGGTGAAGAGATCGCCTCATTTTGGGATTGGGCAGGTGTGGTGGAAAAAGTTAAATGATATCCCTATGACGCCGCTTGACTGAGAAGAGGGGTTTGTATGTATCGTCTTGCTAGAGCACTTGAGGGTTGTAACTACTGCGTGTCTGGCTAGGTCTTAGGTAGCATAGCTGGCCATCGTCAGAACATCTTTGCTCATTTCTGTGTGCTATTGGCCCGCTTTGTCGGAGCCCCGTAGTCTGAAAACTATCGGCGCAGTAAGAATTTTTTTGACACAGACGTTTAAGCGTGGCAGGCACCGTAGGAGAATACTAGTCTTTGGGATACATACCACACGATGGAGATGCTGTGCTGTGCGAGGCAAAACATCACAAGCTTCTCTCTCCTTGTTCAAAGTAAGGCACTGATGGAATAGAACAACAACACTGGATTCTCGACTATGCCTCAGGCCTCAGGGATTGGAGATACTGATCGCCTAACGGTGAACAACACGTCTTGTTGTCCTTGTTCCTTGTCTGTCCTTGTACTTGTCTCGTTCAAAGCGAGGCACTGATCATGATCAGTGATGGTATAGAACAACAACACATTACCGTTATTGTGTTCTCGGCTGCTGTTGTCATATTGTGGGAGCGTGTGGGTCAATGTTTCCTATGTTTAGTATTCTCTGGAGCCAATTGCCGGAAGACAACGACTTGGTTGCCAGGGCGAAAGTATCGTTGTCGTGTATTTGTTCTCAATGGAGTTGCCTCATTTGGCTATTCCCACTTTTTCCTTCTCAATTGCTTTCGTCCCTCCTGATCGCATATAACGGAAGCGAGATGGCGAGAGAATCAACAAACCCCCCAGCGGAATTCAGCCAGTCCCAACTCAACGACCAATATGTCTTCCTTTATGACTGCCGACGCCCTTACCGCCGCCGGATACACATTCTCGACAGAGACGCGCGAAAGCCGCCACGACCGCCGCCTCTCTACGGAGTTGCCACCATACATGGAGTACGAGGCCTCGCCTCCTCCTGAATACACACTCAAAGACGAGCCTGTGACGCTCGCCATGTACTTGTTCAAATTCGGATTCTGTAAGTATCCCGCCGCCCTCATTCAAACCCGAAGTCTTACGCCACCTTTAGTATTCCCTCCATTCTGGATTCTGGGCATATTCATCCTATTTTCACCATTACGCGCCCCAGACGCTGCCGGCGAATGGCTGCCAGATAAAACGGATGCGGAGAAGCAGGTGGTTGTTGACAGGATCAGGACGACGGAGATGAAGTGGGCGCGGCGATGCCTGGTTGCATCGCTCGTCGTTACTCTCTTCGGTATCGTCGCTGGTGTCTCCATCTGGGCTGCAGTACGCGGTTACCTTTAAACCACCATCAGCACCCTCATCCTTCGACCATTCGGTGCCCTCACATCTACACCCTCCTTCATTCCTGCGTGCATACACACTCTCCTTGGAACCCCACACGCATACACTCTCCTTCATCCACGATTTTACGCCCACCCTTTCGCATTTTCACGCACTGTATCGCTAGCTCACTATCTGTATTTATTCCTACTTATTTCTCTGTTCTACTACCAACTTGACTACCAATGCATTTTGATGCTATCACTGTAATGTGCAGCGATGCCTGCTAGAACGTCCGCAGTGCGCTTCCTTGCGCGGACCCAGATATTCAAATTGGCACCCGTTGCTTTTGCGATTTTGAAGATTCTGTGATCTAAGTTCGACGCTGAATGGCTGTGATAGTATCACTGCTTACAACTACAACTTCAGAAGGTTTAAGCCAGAGTACTTTACCCTCTCACCATCACTGTCAGACACATTACCGTCAACGTCTTCAGCACTGGCAGCTCGTCGCCCTCATGGACATCTTCCTTCAAATAGGCGCCGAGCTACCCCATTGTAGCATACTTCACGCCTCGAAGAATGCACATGCATACGTTTATCGCTCTTCACTGTCGGGATACTCGAGGATATCTGCGCTTCTATACGAGACAATGAACTCCAAGCTCCGGCGCTTACTGGACACAGACTTGGATCTCGCACTCGACAGGTTTGTGTTCGAATGCTCAAAATGCGAGTTGATGTTCTGCTATCCGGCCGTCATGATCCATTCGTGTTGCTGTTCATCTGACGGAACTTTTGAATACACTCTAGATTCCGAGTTCAAGTGGCGAAGCGAGGATTTTCGTGTCGTTTCCTATAGGTTGTCTTCGGAGGAATCTGCTTGACTTGCACGATACAACAACGTAGTCTATGGTACAGATTTCGATGAAATTTTATTGATACAAAAAATCTCAAGGTGGAGAAGTAGCAGATGCGGGACTACTGGTATGATGCAAGGTCTGTGCCATTACATTGTCATACCTGCTGTCTAATGTGGGTCAAACCTCAACGAACGACGGGAATTTCCTTTGAGATACATTTCTGCACTCGCAGGCACTCTACCGAGTTATTTTTCGGTGCTAGCCAGCCAATCTGATAAGATGTGGGGGGGATTAGTGCAGCAAGGTCAGGTAAAGCCAGTCCTTGCTGCTGTATACTAGTTACGTGTCTGGATGCTCCTTTTGTTAACCGTTTTGTGTTCCAGTTCATTAGCAGTGTCAGTCCCCCTTTGTATTTTCGTTGGTAGCTCCTCTCCTTGCTTGAAGCATTCGCCGCTACTGCTGACAAAATCTACTTGAACAATGCTCATGGAACCTGCTAATGCTTTCCGACTTCAGGCTTGGTTGCTAATAGAATCTTCAATTAAACGGTGGGCGGGACGACATCTGTCCGAAAAGGGAGACACCGGCTGGGCGGGTCACGGTGCCGCGATCGAGTTTCTGTCTCCGACCACCACCATGTTCTACTAAGTACTTCGCTCCTGGCATCATGGACATGACCGGTGCCGCGCATAAACAATGGCGGCAGCCCTGATATCGAACTTGAGGACCGACTGTTTGACTTTTGGATTGCGACTTACGCGGCGTTCAAATCAACGACAACGAACATGAAATGCTCGCGTATGATGCTGCCGCGTCTCTTGCCTTGTAGCGCCACGAATGTACTCATTGACCCATTCGCGTTAGATTGGCCGTCAGGTATGCCAACTCTTGTTTTACTGCAAATAATGAACTTCCTTATCGTAGGACAAGCGAGGAACTGCACAAGACCTATGTAGGATGCGACACAGTGTAAGCTTGGTCTGTGCGATCGTCTAAACTTGTTTTCAATCCCCTCATGCTGAATTAGCGATGCTCTGAAATATGCGAGTCGGATTGGAGGAGTCAATGGGGCTAGTAGGCTACCGTGTTCCACTCTGCTCGAGGTGTTCGCGTACGATGAATGGCTAAAGTTGGTCCTTTCTCTTCTCTCCGGGTCAGGCGTGCTTATCATGTATCCAGCAGGCTCCGTTCTACTCTATTGAAAGCATCATGGGGGTCCGATGATCTGAAGATCTTACAACACGCGAATCGTTTGTTCTCGTCTCGGCGGAACGAATGGCTCCGAAGAAGCACAGGCTGAAACAGACACTCGTAAACGTTGCTTCGGTTTGTATGTTCTTATCGATAATCGAGTTGACAACAACGCTAATCTGTACATTTAATCCAGAATCATCGAATAGTTGTGCGCTGCCGGCTGGCAAGAGGAACTTGTTGGCTTCACGAACGCCAAACTGCGCAGGCTTTCCGTTGTCGCCAATTCGAGATTTGACAGAACAAGGTTAGGCAAAATTCGCGGGTTGAGATACAACGTTCAACACGCGCTTTAGCGGGAACGATGGAATCAGAGGTGCTTTCGATCTCGCTATCCAACGACGGACGCAGTTCTTCGAAATGTACAAAGAGGCGAGTGCTACCTTACCCGTAACTACCCTTGACTGAACGCCATCGACATTCGCCAGCGCCTGAACATTTTCCAGTCACATTTTGAAACGGATATAGAGAAGGAAGTCCAGTGGCCTTGTTCCAAGGACGTGGCCTCAGCCCAAGGGCCGATGCTCATTATGATGCAGGATAGAACTCTCAAGCTCATGAACGAGTGAGGCCTTTCACGCAATCCATGGCAATGCGGAGGCCAGAGGAGCTGTTCGACCATGTCCGCTTCATGTTCCAAGGATGCTGTTTATCCTGCCGTGCCGATGCATTCGTGTTGGGCATGGCCGTACCAGCGTGCGTGTTTTAAAGGGGAGAGGGCGACGGGATTAAGTATAGAGGCCAACAGGTGAGTAGAGGATTGTCAGCGCAAGCACAGCGAGCATGATCATGCCAAGCAGCGACGTAGGACCAAACACCGCGCTCCGACTTCGACTTCGCATTGTTGCCGTCAGTTGTTCGCGTCGTCTTCATCGCCACCATCATCAACATCGGAATCCTCTCACTCTCCTCTTCTATCGCCTCATGACTTGCATTTTGTGTCTCCATCTCCGTTCGCGTTGCATGGATATCATCGCGACGTATCCACGATAGAGCATGCACAAGTAATGTTCTCTCCCTTGCCTTCTCCAGAGTCATGGAACTTTGATCCTGCGTTCTTCTCTGTGAATACTATCAAGCTCCACTTTCATCGATGTCAAAGCACAGCGCATTCGCTACCGACCTACGCTCCTACTCGCACACTTTCAGGAACTGGAACGGATGCATGACGTGGTATGGGACTACCGATGTCCTCTGGACGAGGTTTTATCAAACGGCTGGATGACGATGTTCCCAGCCCGGAGTCAAATGCGACACTGGATTTTGGTGTTTTCTTGTGTTGCTTCAGGGTCTGAAATGCTAGGCTTGCCGTCGGTTGGCGAGTGGGCACGATTTGGACTTGTACTCCTCTTGGCGTGGTGCTGCCTTTATCTTGCATCGGTGGCCTGGTGCTGCCTCTCTTTCTTGCATTGGTTGATTACTGGCACTTTCCCGGACATTTACGCATATTACTTGGATCGCCGCATTGCCATACACTATTTGTATTATATCGTTAGTCTACGTTTTCTCTCTTCGTGGTGTTATACACTGTCTCTACTAGGACCCTTCTCTGTCCATTCAAACTTCACAAGACCTCCTACCGAACAGAGTTGCCGAATACATGTGTCCGCGGGTAGCGATGTTTGTGTCAGCAGTGACAGCTGGAGAAGTTGGGTTTGTAAGTAAACATGATATCCGGATGACGGTTTCTGTGAACCCAAATAGGTGATTTTCAGTGAGTATGCCGTACATCAACAATGTAAAGGCGCGGATAAGGGAACCCCGTCAGTGTTCTTAGTGTGGCGCTGTTTTCTCTGGGTAGGCTTAAGAAAGTCCTTGATAAATACGGCGAAACTCCAACCCAGAGGAGGTGAGTTTCAGTGCGCATGAAGGATTGTACTGAATGACAGTAGCAACAACAGCAATGATATTTCTCACAAGTGGATAGGTGGATATACAAATTGACGAACGATGCCCGAATAGAAGCTTCACCAGTGTCCGCCGAAAACCACTACAGATATGTCCAGGCATACTCACCCCACGATCCCTTCTCAACATCTTCATTCTCTTTCTCTCGGACGATCCTCTTACACCAGATACCCTCCAAATGCTCCCCATGCGATAGAAACGAGCCCGGAATGGTCTTGGTGATAGGCGATGTTTGCGGGTCACCGCCTGACGAATCTCCGACGATCGCTTTGCTGCCCATCGGCGACACAATGCGCTCTTGAGCCTTCCCAAAGCTCCTAGTCGCGCGCCGCCGCAACTTGTTCGCCTTCTTCGATGATTCGACGACCTGTCCTTCAGACGGAGTCGGCTGTTCTTGATTCGGCGTGTCCTGCAAGATGCGCGCCTTCTTTGTTTCGCGAGCAGATATTTCGGTCTCAAACAGGCGTTTCGTCAAGGACGACGAAGATGGCGAACGAGGTGAAGGAGAGGAGTCGTTGACACTGAGAGGACTGGAAAAGTGCGTCGTAATTGGACTTATCTTTGACGAGAGAGGACTGGAAGGCGCAACAAGATCCGTTTCGTCATGATTGAGAGGACTTGTTTTGATGTGAGAGCCAGAGAGTGTCTGTGTGAGATTAGGCTGCGTAGATTCTGAGGTAGGAGTTGACTGCTGGCGAGGGTGGGAGATAGGAACCATGTTGTCGGCTGCGGGTGATTTAGTCGTCGATGTTGTAACATTGATTCCAGACGACGAAACGACTAGAACGCCGTGCTGGGTGGTAGTTATAGAGAGACGTGACGCCTTCTTGACCACACGCAAGAAATACTGCACGATATCGAGCGTGATATAAGAGCAAAGCTCGAGAGCGAGGTCCTTGAGATGGACACGACGGAGGAGAGTAAAAGTGTGTAGATGATAGAGGACCGTAAAGACGACGTCATGCGGCAGAACAATTTTGTTCCCGATGAACAGGCAGGATGGGTAGGCCGAGACAAGATAGAAGGACTTCAGTCGCACATTCTCGAACACAAAGTTGGATTTGGCGATGTCTCCGTCAGCGCATTGTGCCGCGGCCTCGACAAGGGCGTCGTAGACACGGCGGGGCATCGTTTGAGTTGCTTTGGATCTCCCAAGGGCAGAGAGAGATGATATTTGCGACAGATGAAGATAGAAAGGAGATGGACAGAGTTCGATTTCTTCCCGCCTAATAGAATACTGCTGGATAAGCGCGTCGGCGAGCAGGCGTATATTATGAATAGCGATGTCTGTGTCCGCGGTTATAGCTGAAAGTGATGGAGTCGCCATGTATGATAGGTTGCTATTAATTCATTAGCGAGACGTTATCAAGAGCTGCAGGGCGCGTACGAGGATAGCAAGCGAGACGGTCGTGGTAGAACAGGAGAAAGGAAGAGCCTGAGGAGGCAGTAAACAGGGCGCTGTCACCGGAGTCACGGGAGTTCCTTTCCGATCGCATTTCTGCTTTCAGACTGTCTCGACCGCTCCTCATTCTTTGCGCGTTCTAGCTAGCCAGCGAATCTCATCCTCCATGGTGAACGTTTTGTGCCTATCTGGATAGTACCTCGGTGTAGCACCACAATTCTTATGGCACTAGAGGAGATCACTGGACCCACACTCCTCTTTCTGGCGGCGAAGCCAGGGTAGTGCGAGTCCTCTGCTGCCAGATACTTGTATAGAGCTCAGATCCTCCTGTCCTTCACCCTTTTGCTTTTGTGTCTACATTCAGTGTGAGTCACTACTCTTTTGGAAAATGGTGGTGCACCGTTTACTTTCCGAGCTTTCGAAATGGCTGGGAGCTTGTGCACTTTCTATCTACAGGCGAACTCTCTTTCACTTGGATATAACAGCAAGGCTACAGCTTCGAGCGCAGAGCTCGGGGGCCGATCCAGAGGCCGCTGGGATGCCGTTCTTCGTCGTTCCTTCCTTCGTCGGGTTGTGTCATCTAGACTTTTTGTGCTTGGATTACCTAGTGAATTGTGACATTCTTACCCACCGTGCTGAACCGTCGTGCTATGAACGGAAACTTGCCAGATACGCTATGAGTCCTAGGAGGAAATGGGTTACGAGGCAACACGTCTACGGCACAAGACCCTTGGAAGATTGACTGAAGTTGAGACCTTCCGTGATTGAGGATTCGATATCATCCATGCCATCTTATCACCGCTGCCAAGGGCCTTGACGTGATATTGGATTTCGTCGACTGGGAGAAGAATCGTCGCTTCGCTTGCTGTCAACGTCCGGATGACGATATTTGCTTTCCGCAAAGGTGCGCGTTCAGTGTGGCGCAAGGAACATTACATACTCACCTGCCTGGCAATGTTGATATGAGCCCGTTGAAGACCAGTATGCCCTCCCTCTCAATGCAACCTGCATTCTGGGTGTCGAGTTCTCTGGACTTGTCGCGGAGAAAGGACCGGAACACATCTGATGCGTGGGATGTCGGCGACGAGGTGGGGGTAGGTTCTCTTCTAATTGAGCGTTACAGATCACGGGTATTGACGTGGTCGTTAAGGTGCTTGCTTATCCCACTTTTTCCTTCGCCTCTGCCGCGTGATCGTATATAATCGAAGCGAGTTGGCGATGAACTCAGCAAATCAACGACCAATGTCTTCCTTCACGTTGTTGCCCTCGGATACATGTTCTCGACAGAGACGCGCGAAAGCCTCCACGCAGCCTTCATGCCTTATCAAGCATCCCGACGTCTCGACGTCGTGCGTAAACGCCAGGCTCTTAAGACGCTTCAAGACGCGGGCGGGAGACCTTGGCGCCCGTGACAGAACAGTGATACAGCAAAGGCTTAAACATGCTTAAACATTGCTCAAATTTGAGGTCAACGCGCTTCAACGTCACGGACTCACCATTTTTGCGATGTCCTTGCGTCACCCGAGAGCGACCTGCGAGATTCTTGGTAGGCTTGCTGCTGTTCGGAAGTAATACGAACGTACAATTGACATGGAGATGTCGATACAAATAGAGAATACATGAAACTAGTTACTACATAATGACAGTACGACATAAAAACAAAACCGCCTGTATGTTTGCTGTTACGTAGATGGCATAAATTACAATAAATGGAGTGGGACATGGGAGGTAGGCATACAATAATGTAGATGCTAAGGAAAACATAACTGGAATTGCTCCGAGGGCAAACCGATCGGGGTATCTATATGCTGGGTATTCAATTGAAGATGGATAAACGTCCTAATCCTCAATCATATCGAAATTGAAGAAATCGTCGAACACCTTTTCCTCTTCCTCGTCCAAAGATTCAGGAACAAACTTGTCTGAGGCAAGTTCAGTCCTCGCGTATTCATCTGCTGATACACCCCGCAGCCAGCGGCAACCGGGAATAGTCAAGACCTTCTCCTTCTTCTTCGGGACCTTTGCGGGAGGCGCGTCAATCTCTTTGTCGTTGACCGGCTTCGGAGCAGGTGGAGCAGAACGAACAGCCGTCGTCGCTGGGGCATTGTGAACGGCGGCTGGAGCAGGAGGAGGAGAAGCGACGACTTTCTGGTCTCTGATGGACTCCGGTGTGGTTGCAGCACAGTTCGGGTACGGGGTCATAGTGGGGATACGCGAACGACGAACGTTGAAGGGAACAGGTTTGGCAGTGGGCATCGCCGGCGGGGGATGATACATGCCAGAAGTAGAGGGTGCTGCTTGAGCGTGAGCTGTTCTGAAGCAGCGTTAAAACAAGATCAATGATAGGAAAAGGAGTTCTTACTGAGCTGTTGTCGTATGAACAGGGTAGTTTGCACGCGGGTAATGGCGCGCGAACGGATTCGTGGGGGGCATTAATGGAGGGTATTGATAGGTGGGAGCCGCTTGGCTGTGAGTCGTCCTGGATGAGAATTAGAACAAGATTTATAATAGGAAGACGAGTGCTTACTGGGCTGTCGTGAGAGGGTATTGGGGAGCGGTAGGATTTGTGGGCGGCATTGACGGAGGGTGTTGATACAACGAAGCAGAGGTAGCCACTTGACCTTGAGGAGCTCTGAAGAGTCATTAGAAACAAATCAGCGTCACGAAAAGAAGCTCTTACCGTGGTGCCATAGCAGGGATAGTTGATGGATGGGGGAGTTGAGGAGTGGTAAAGGTCGCGTCAGGCATGAATGAAGAGTACGAATAGAAGGGAGCAGACGACGGCGCCTGGCCGTGAGTAGGTCTGTAGCACAGTGAGCAGTGCATAAAGAAGGGAACAAGAAACTCTTACCGAGCAGCTGGCATTGGGTACGGTGCGTATCTCAGATTCGCGGGGGGATTTTGTTGAGGCGGCATGGCCATTTGTTGTTTATAGTACGCCATGGCGTTCGGGCCCAGCACGGGAGGGTTTGGGTTATCGTCGGACATCAACCTAGCGATGTCGATTGTCCCATCGGGTCGAATGACGTTGAAGGAGCTCGTCGCCGAGGGCTGAAGGTGAGGAGCGGGCACCGATGCGTTTACTTTGACCGTGGCTTGCTTGCCAAATTTCTTGGTGCTCTTATCCTTGGCCATTATTAAAATGATTGAGAGTGTAGAAGAGGTAGTCTAGATGAAGAGAGGACGTCGAACGGCGAAACACTGAATCCCGTCGATGGTGGTCGTGATGGTCGTGAGCAAAGGCTTTGTAGTGTCACATGTTGCGCTTATACCAGCGAGATAGACCAGGTCACGAGATGGCGTTGTGGACAAATGTGACGGTGTCCACAAAATGCATAACGTGCCGGTTTCTCAGCCCCGTTGAAAGCAATTCTGAGGTAAGAACAATGCCGAGCTCTCACCAATGTTATTTATCAGCGTGGCGGGAAACACCAAAACGCGAAACCAAACCAACCCTTGTTAATATTGTAAGTTTCAGACAATGATAAAAGGCAGGTAAATTTACCTCCACGAGCGCTTGTGTTGCGGACAGTCTGTTGCGCCACACTTTCCAAAGTCGGCCGCTGATACAATTGATCCACCGACGAGACATGTAGAGATTATCGTCGTCAGTTCAGAGCGCCAACCGCATCGCACGAGGACGATACTAAATATTATCAATATAAAATGATCAACGAATTCACCTGACACCAGGCAACGTACTTGAGTTATGATCGCGATTGTTTTATCAAGGGCAGGCCTACTAGGCCTCCAGCCGCGCGCCCTTCGAAAATGAATGCACCAAGGATTGCGGGGTCGGAGGTCTTGCCTCCAGAAGGTGTTTTCCTGACTTCTTTGGGTTAGATCGTAACCACTGACTTGCCAAAGCGCCTTTACATCTATAAACATCGTTTTTTCGCCCATTTTGGTGATACATGGCCACACTCGAAAGTCTACCGTCATGAAGATGGCGCTTGCTGTACCGTTGTATCTTCCGAAACAAGGGCAGTAAGGCTATTTTGAGCATACTTACCTCCTTCCTTTTACGCGCCGTTAACTCGTTGCACACGAGTACGAAATGTGCTACGAGTCGCCCTGCGAGCAGTGCTAGGGAGAGCATCGTGGTCGAGACTCGAGGAAGAGAAAGCAGTCTCAACGCGGCGCTGTGGCTTGACATGTGTGAAAATTTCTCACGGGATCGTTCTAGTCGACTCTGCCTGCCATCCAAGATGGCAATGGTCGTAAGTAAGTGGCGTTAGAAGAAACATTTGCCGCCGTCCGGTAGTGATCGGGATGGCGCGTGCCGGTCCTTTCTCTAACCACCATCATGCCACTAGCGTCAATTCGGCAACGTTGCGGACATCCTCTTTTTCATCGTAGTCGCCTTACTGGACGTGTTTTCGGCCTGAATGTGCGCGTTTTCTTGCTTGCTTTCTGCTCAGGATTTATTCGTTGACGCAGCTGCTCGTCGCGAAACCCATCTCATGATGGCACAAGTTTAGACATTATTGGACACCGTCAACAGTCAGCAAGACTAACCTATGAATCATGACTGTTCGCACCTGGACAAGTCAACATGGAAGATCACCTTGCATATGATGGTTGCTGCCAGTGCCCCGGAGCCGTCCCCATCAACCTTCATATATTTACATGCCATCATCCATGTGCTTCCTCTTGTCAACCATATCCACCCTCGGCCAATATTCTGAGCCGCGCGTCTTCCCATAGCAATGGCAGCCTCCGCAACCGAAGTCACTACCCATCTCTCCACCTTTCGCGGTCTCCTCAAGGAATGGTCTGACGCGCAACCTCCCATGAAAGGGTTCGCTAGTCCTTTGGGACAGGGACATGCGGAGAAGAATATTGTGGTTGCGTTCAGGACGCGTCCTCCACTTGACGGCGAGGCAGAGACCAAGTTCCATGCTCTAGAGGACCAGCAAGATGAAGACGAGAAAGAGGAACACGACACTCAACCTTGTCTGGGCATTACCCCGATGAGTGCTGAACCGGGTCTTTTTGTGGCTCATGTTCCCGGCAAGAAGGTGCGTTACGCGTTGATTGCGGTTCTTCTCGATCTGACGTGCACGGCAGTGGAACGGTTACACTCTTACTCATAAGGAATATCGTGCAGATCTCGCTTTTGGGCCGGATATCGACACTGAAGAGGTCTACCAGAGATGCGTCGTTGCTAATAACGTACGCTCAGCTTTTGCCTCGCAAAGTTATCTGTTGAATGTCTGTAGATTCTCCCATTGGTCCTATCAGGCGGTGTTGGATGTATTCTCGCATACGGTCAGACGAGCAGCGGCAAAACGTTCACCATGGAAGGAATCGAGGCCTGCATCTCCCGTGATCTTTTCAACGCCGCTCGTAGTGTCGGTCAAAGGCTCGCACCAGATGTAGGAGACGACGACCTCTTTGAATTCAGGATTACATTCCTTGAGCTGCTTGGCAAGCATGCTACGGACCTAGTCGACCAAGACAAAGGCGAGGTAGCCATCCACGAGGATACGGTTGGTAACGTCCGACCGAGACTCACCTATACACCGGTCCACACCTCAGAGGAATTGCAAACACTAATAATGTCGGCATTATCTCATCGGCGTGTAGTCGCTACGGATAGGAACGCCACCAGCAGTCGGAGTCATGCCGTGTTGACTATTCATGTCAAGAACAAGACTCTTCCGTACGCCGAGGAGGGCCAATTGGTTCTTGTCGAGTAAGCATTGGCACTTCTCCCAAGTTCTGCTACTGACCACAAGGTAGTCTCGCGGGCAGTGAGCGTTATGAAGACTCCAAAGGGCACGACAAACAGCGCATGAAGGAGTCGAGGGAGAATAATGAGAGTTTGATGAATCTGAAGGAGTGTGTTCGAGCCAAAGCCAAGATGGCGGCGGAAGACGGTTTTGTGCACATTCCATGGCGCTCCAACAAGTTGACTATGTTACTCAAGGTGCCGTCCGCTTTTCAATGCCTTTCTCCAAATATTGACCGTTTCTACAGCCTCTGTTTGACATTGAGTCTAGACAACCTTCATCTGCAGTCATTATCGCGCATGTGTCACCGCATATCCAAGATAGTGTTCACAGCACTAACACACTTTCGTACGCCGCACCTTTCCTGACTATACCACCGAAGCCGCGTGGACCAGCACCGTACGACGCGAAGGACCCGAGAACGTGGGATACCGCCCGCACCAGAGAGTGGCTGCGACGTGAATTCGGGAAACACGTCAAGAAAAGGATGGTTGTGGAGAAGAAGGTCAAGGCGAAACACGCTAGATTGGCTGGCAAAGCCGCAGACACTAGGGAGGTTCAAGTCGACGACCTGGGGTTGGACTTGGAGAAAGTTTGCCCTGACGGGTATACGGCGAAGAACCTCGGCGCACTGTACACGACGCAGTTTGTTGAGCGCTGCATCGCTGCGCGTACCTCAGGCAAGCTTGAGCATGTAAAGCAGATGTCTGTGGAGGTGATTGGACAGCTGTTCTATCTGGTCATGACCGCAAAGACCCGGTCGAGGAATGCGGTAATGAAGAGTCGGAAGCCTCTTGCAGTGGAGACCTATGGTGCGTATATTCCGACTTTTCAATTCCTGTTGTGCTTAGTCGTGAATAGGCGACGCCCCGAGTGTAGCCCTTGCCGAAGAAGACCCAGACCTGAACACGGACAGTCAAGAGGCCTAGGAACATTTCATGAGTACGCGGGATAGCGAGAAAGATGATGTGATGAGGATAGAGAAGCAGGAGACATGTCGAGAGCGCCTTATGATAAGTTTGTGAGGGAGAAGATCCAGGCATGGAAGGCGATCAAGGCTCAGAGGTTGCTCCGAATTGCTGACGCCTAGGTATGTTTGACGTGTTCCTCAATGATATTGCAATGATACCTTACTTACGGTTGTACGAAGAACAGTTATCGTAACATCATCATTTTGGAACGATCTCACGTTGGCCACTCACACCACTTTGGTTATGCTTTGAACGTTGAATACAATTGAGTTTTCAAAACATGGTTGTGCCAGCAAGATTATGCTAGATGAAGTTTTGTCCTCCGTCCCGTGCAGACGTGTTACGCGTCGCGAGCTCAGGCGTTTACTGAACACCGACCTGGATCTCGCACGCGACAGGTTCGTGTTTGAATTTGAATGCTCGAAGTGCGAGTTGATGTTCTGCTATTTGGTTAACAACTTTTAGTCTACGGTACAGATTTATTGATACAAAAAATCTCAAGTTGGAGGAGTAGCAGATGCGGGACTACTCGTATGATGCAATGTCAATGCCATCACATTGTCATACCTGCTGTCTAACGTGGGCCAAACCTCAACAAACGACGGGAATTTCCTTTGAGATACATTTCTGCACTCGCAGGCACTCTACCGAGTTATTTTTCGGTGCTAGCCAGCCAATCTGAAATTTAGGATGGGGGGAGTCCAGCAAAGACTAGTCCTTGCTGCTGTATACTGGTTGTATGTCTGGATGCTCCTTTTGTTGACCTTTTAGTGTTCAGACTCATCAGCAGTGTAGATACCCCTAAGTTGTTTTTGTTCGTCAATAACTCCTCTTCTTGCTTGCAGCATTCGCCGCTACTGCCGAAGATATTTACTTGAACTATGCTCAGACCTGCTGGTACGCGCCGACATCGCGCGTGTTCGCTATTGGACTGTTCGATTGAACGGGTACGGTGGGCGGGAGGACGTCTGTCCAAAAAGGGAAGCCCGGGCCCGGCAGGGCGGGTGCCGCGATCGATTTTTGTCTCCGACCACCACATCGCGCCTGGTATCATTGACATGGTCGGTCTCTCTCATAGACAGTGGCATTATCGACTCAAGGACCGGCCCTTTGAATTTGAAGTCGCGACTTATGCGGCGTCCTAAAGAACGACAACAAAACGGAGATGGAATGATGCGCCGCGGTCTTTTACATGGAAGCGCGCTCAGGACAAGAACCTGCGCCACGAATAAACCCATTGACCCATTTGTGTTAGATTGGCTGTCAGGTATGCCCTCCCTTGTTTTTACAGCCTTGTTGTGAGAAAAACAATAAACTTCTTATTGTAGGACAAGCGCCGTGGTCTTTTTGAACAACATGGACCCCTCCAGGAACAGTATAATAGCCAATCAATTCCTCTACTTGTTGTCCCATACCTTCCTTCTCCAGCCATCTGCGAACATACACCATGGTTGAAAGCACCGCCACGAAACGAGGAATCGAGGACACAGATGACGGGTACAACGCCCCACCCAGTCCCGGAGGCGGATTACAGCCACCTACGAAACGCCGCAGAATGGAAAGAGACGATAAGCAGGATACTTCTCGAAAACCCAATCATCCATGCGACTCATTGGGATGCCTTCCCAAGGACATCTTGAATATGGTGCGTGATCAATGAATAGTTGTTTAGTGTTCCGCTTCTTACGCGTTCTTCCTCTAGATAATGTCGCATTTGGATCCCCTTGACCTGCTTCGTGTTAGCTGTCTTCAGACCAAGTTCCGCCACATCGTTCAGGAGGATCCTTCGTTATGGGACACGGCCCGCGAGAATTTCATGGCCGTAAATCCCTCCTTCGAAACATTGCTCCCAACTCTTCCTGGTCTTTCCGAGGCAGCGTACATCAATCTGCTCTTTGGCATGCAATGCAGTGTGAGTTAGCTTCATGCCATCATCTGAACATATCTTTAATATCCTCATTTAGCGATGCTCTGCAACTCGCAAGTTAGATTGGAGAATTCGATGGGGCTATCATGTTCTACGTTGCGAGAACTGTGCGCGCATGGAGCATTGGGCTGAGTGAGTCCTTTTCCCTTCTGGTTTTGTCCATGCTAATAACATTTAGCGAGATTCGTGCTTTGGAGAGCACCATGGGGTCCGACGAGCTGGAGAGCTTTCAAGCACGCGAGTTGTTTGTTCTCGCCTGGGCGGAACAAATGGCTCCAACGATAGAGGCCGAAAGAGATGCTCGTAAACGTCGTTTCAATTTGTACGTTCTTTTCAGAGGAATCGCGTTGAACAGTAATGCTAATCTGTACGCTCATCTCAGAATCATTGATAAGCTGTGCGCTGCCGGATGGAAGAAGGAGCTTGTTGGCTCCACAAAGTCTAAATTGCGCAGACTTCCCATCGTACGCCAATCCAAGATTTTGACAGAACAAGGTTGGTTGTACCACTTTCAAGAGCTGTATTACGATGCTCGACACGCGTTATAGCCTGGAACAAGATCAAACTAGAGGTGCTTGCATTTATGGAAGGGCGTCGGGCCAAACGCATCGATGTCACCACTAAACGACTCAAGAAGTTCCTGGAATTGTACAAAGAGGCGACGGCTACCTTACCTGCTAGTACCCCTCGACTGAACGCCATCGACATCGCCAGCGCATGGACATTCTCTGGCCCCATTTACGAAACAGATATCGAGAAGGAAGTCCAATGGCCTTGTGCCGAGGCGTTCAACAAGGACGTCGCTTCCGCTAATGAGGCGATGCTCGGCATGATGCAGGATAGACTTCTCAAGCTCATGGACGAGCGAGGCCTCTCGCGCGATCCAATGCAGACGCCAGAGGAGCAGCTTGTATCTGTCCGGTTCAAATGCACTTCATGCTCCAAGGGACTCGTTTATCCTGCGGTGCTAACACATTCGTGTGGGGCGCGACGGTACCAGCGAGCGCGTGTCGTCAAGGGTGGAGAGGGTGGAGACGACGTGATTGAGTATTCGTTGCAGCGGAAGTGTAGGTGGCGAGGGGACGACTTTGTCGCTGTAGCGCCGAGCCCGACGAGGAAGTTATTGGCCAGGGTTGAAGCCGCGAAGAAGGCGATGTATATTTGCAGGACGTGCCATATGGATAGTCGGAGTGACGATCCGTTTTGGAGTGAGGAGCGGCTGGGGGTGTTGAATCGGCAGGAGGCTGCTGTGAGTTCATACCTGCCTCCTTGAACTGGCGAGCTGACGGCTTTGATGTCTATAGGCGCACAAGCACCACGATGATTGGTTGCTTGTCAAAGACCGATCGTCGATAGAGTTCGCGCAGAAGAGGATCGAGGTAGAGAAAGAGCAGATGGGAAGGGATTTTAATAGGACGATTCATGGGGTTGAGTACGAGTTGGCGGGTGATGAGGCTTGGAACCTGCGAGAAGCGAGGCGATAAGACGTGTTGTTTTGCATCATAGATTACTTTAGCGTATAAATTAATAGTAGTTCTTTCTGTTCTCCAGACTCCAGTCACTCAGTAACGGGACGCTTTGCTAGCTTCCGAGTCTGCTTACCGCATGTTCGATGATCAGAGTCTCTTTACTTCTGTTCGCACAAGCGCGTGCCTCTGAATGAGTGCATCGACGGGCCGAGCAGGTTAATGATGTCTGTGTTGGCAGGAAGTTGCGTTCTAGAAAAAGTAGGCATTGCTAATCTGTCATTTAGACATTATAAAGAATAGCGCGGGGCGTACAGGACAGCTCTATGAGAAGATAGGTCGAGGAGGCTTTACAGCAGTAGAAAGTGCGCCACCACAAGTTGCAGAAATTTTCTTGAAACACTTTTGTTTTCATACCTACAAACAGCGTATTGTTAAAGGACGGATCTCAAATTCGAGTCTCCACAGCATGAAGGAGTGTATTGAATAGCAGTCATAGCAAAAATGTTTTCAACCGATGCCCAAGTAGAACACCCTAAACCTCATCATCGTCCAAGAGTAGCACCATCACAACCCATTCTTGACATCCGCTTTCTCTCCCTCTCTCTCTTACGCTACATCCTCCATGTACTCTCCACGCAATAGAAACGACCCTGGGATCGCTTTGGTGATGGGCGAAAGTGTCTGACAGATCTTCGTCCATGTCGGTCCTTCCCATCGGTGGCAGATTCCTCTTCTTGTGAACTCGCTGCCGCCGTTTTCCGGCCATCTTCGATCATCCGGCACTGCTTGGTTCACCCTGTTGTATATTCAACATGTCCTCCAAGACGCGTGTCTTCTTTGAATTGTGCGCAGACGAGCACTCACTTCCAAAGCGGTACTTTGTCAAGGACGACCTAGATGGGGATCCAAGAGGAGAGCAGCTGTTGACGTCGCGGATAGGACTCGGGAACTGCGCCGAGATTGGGCGTTTTCTTGAACAGCGAGGAGTTGACGGCGCTGCGGTCACTGTTTCTCTTCCATTCGTAGATACAGATTGGAGAGGATTTGGAGGTGTCGTCGTAGCTTGCAATGCAGGGCGTGTACTGTCAGAAACCGGTGCTAAGGAATGTTAATGCGGTGAACTCAAGACTGTGCAAGCTATCAACGCACGCGTAGCAACGTCATCGCCATCCTGAGGGGATCTTGACCTCGGATACCGACAGCTTGTTGTGACATGTAGGACAGCGGCGTTGTCGATACCATTTGCTGGATGGATACTATGGCAGCAGTGACATTCAGGCCAAATGTAGACATTCGTAGACTGAGGCGCGGCAGAAGCAGGAGTTTGTTGCATGATCCAAACGAATCGCTTGACAACCTTGAATGGGATAAAGGCACAAACATCGTAAATCAGAGTTTTAAGGTCCAACTGATGTGACATTGCATGGGCGTGAAGCTGGTGGAGGACTAGGAAAACGGAGTTCGTGAGGTACAACGACTTTGCCGTTTTGGAAGAGGCAAAAGGGATACAACGGATCCAACTGAAAATGACTCAAGGAGAGGCCACCAAGCTTGAACGTCGATGAACTGATATTTCCGTCGACACACCGAGCGGCCGCCTCAAAGAGGGCGTCAAAGATACTGCGAGGCATTGTCGTTGGAGGTTTGGGTCTGCCAAATGACGGGGAGGTCTCTTGCATCAGTTGCTGGCAGAAATCCAAGAGGCGTGCCCGATCCAGATCTCTGATATCATTCCCACGACACCTACCCCCCCGTTTTAGGAAACAGCCTGGACCAAGTCTGTCGGCATTGGGGTGCGGCCATCAGTGGTCCTGCGTCGTCCTCCCAATGCCATTGCCACAGTTCTGCAACGGGAGCATGCAGCCCTCGCACATTTACCTGGACTAGGTCAGCCCAGTATCTTTCTCATATGACAGTTGAACTTTGTTTAATTTTTGTAAACAATTTGAACACTGTACATACCAACACAACCACACTTCTTCTTGTGCCACAATTTCCCGGATGTGGACAGTCTTATAAGTACTATTACTTGAGCATCAATGCAACAGCTAGGTAACAACAGGTCAAAATGGACAAAGTATTGCACTACCAAACAATATTCCAATGTCTACAGGCCCACTACCTATTTCCTCATGAGTCTTCATTGAGTCTTCATTTGGCACGGCCTCACCGAACACAATACATGTTGTTTTCGAATCTCTTAGTGAGTGAAGACACTGACGCTGAGCTTGACCGAGGTGCCGTGAGAATATGGCAAGAGACGGCAGGAGATCGAGTTGGCCTCATCAGTATCAGAGATCTGGATCGGCACGCCTCTTGGGGAATGTTTGCGCAAGTTTGTTTCGGCACTTTCTCTTTGACCACCAGGACTACTGCACGCATGCTTCAGGACATCGATTGGAACGCGTCCTTTACTCCGTACCACGCGTAAATGTCCCGCCACAACGGGCTCCTGTCGTCCTCCAGCGCGAGTCGCATTCCGGCTGAAGTGTGGGCAGAAATTTTCACATTTGCGCTCCCTTATCCGCTTGCAGTTTCCTCTTTTGAGCGTGCCCTCTGCCGTCCTTCTGAGGTCCCTTGGAACGTGTCCCACGTGTGCTCGTTTTGGAGGAGGACCACATTATGCTGCTCTTGCCTGTGGTCGCATGATACTATTCACATCGGGAATGATTGTTTGGCGTTGAAGGACCCGGTGTCACTGGTGAAGGCGAGACTAGAGCGTGCGCGTTATCGGGGCTGCAACTTTACCTGGGCACTCTCCGCCTACCGAGGCAGAAATGGTGCTCTCGCACAGGAACTTTTTCAAGTCTTGATCCACTATTCCACTTGTTGGGAATCTGTCACGTTGAGGGTGCTTATTTTGTCCGTTGACCGTATCAACAGCCTGCGCGGCGCACTCCCTATGCTTCGTTCTCTACACCTCACTCATTATGCAGGGTCGAAATTTACGGCGTTTGAAGCGTGCCCTCTCCTCGAGCGCTTGGTTCTTGCAGGTTCCGCGGGTTCTGAGACCCAGTCGAGTTTTCCGTGGGGCCAACTTCGAGAGTTTATTGACAGGCGGAGCCGATCATTTTCGGACGAGGATGCAATCGCCACATATTATCAAAACATATTGACTTCCTCGCTTAATCTCGAGCAGTTACAAGTCACGAATATCATGATCCCGGCGCTACGAGAGCCAGTCGCACACCAGAAGCTCAGCTACCTGTGCATCTGCAATGCCGAATTCCTATGCGGTCTCTCCCTCCCTGCTTTGCAGCAGCTGATGATCGACTCCACCTTTTACGACTCTACGCCTCAACCGGAGGATATCAATACCATTTTACTCGCACTCTTCACTTCATCGGACGGCTGTCCGCATCTTGAATACCTTCTCGTCACCGACGCGTTCCCCGATGTCGACCTCATCCATGTTTTCCAGGCCATTCCAACGCTGAAGCGGCTCAGTATGAGATACGAGCATTTGGACGAGGCCACGGTCGAGTTGTTGCCTCTGATCATTCTTGCATTATCCACATTCGACGATACCGACCCATGGCTCGAGCTCGTCCTTGACGCCCCCGATTACAATTCAATCAAGTTCCATTTACTGCCCGTATTGGAGTCGTTCAAAATACAGTTCAAGTGGCATCCGGATGTGCCGAATATCGATAGCCTTGTTAGTGGCATCGGACTCGTGCAGATGCTCTGCAAACGCTACGTGTTGCCGGAACATCCTTCGCTACAGGATGCATGTTTCATCTTTGCTAGCAAGGAGATTGGACAGCCGCGGGAGCAAGTTCTTGGGCTATATCAGAAGTTGAAGAAGCATGGATTGAATGTTAACATTGAGCTTCATACGCGTCAGCTTCAGACGGACGTTATGGACATGCTATCTCTTTTGGCTGATGAGGAGGAAGATTGACGATGAGGTGGATGGGTAGACCATGTCAGTCTTCTTCTGTCGCATTTTGCCCAACTCTGTATTCGACTGCATTGCTTATAACATGAGGACTAGATGTCGGACGCCACATAATCCTCGCGGTACGACGGGAATGGAAGATCCGTACTTTGAGTGTCCAAAGATTTGGGTGTATGCCTTATTCTCACAAGCCCATCTCCATGCGGAACACGGCCTTTTGCTGCGCGCTGTGAAGTTTAAAGTCCGATCGACATTCATGAGTGTATCAGAAATAAGCGCCGTCCACATATATAATGCATCCCATCGCTGCGATTCCAGAACTCTCTCTTCACCATGACCATGAAGCGCGGTTTTCTCAACAATGACCCCCACGGAACATCCCTCGGATTCCGTAGCAGACAAATCGCTGTAAAAACGATGGCTGCGTCCGAGTCTGCCAAACCGCTCAATGTTATTATGGTTATCCCTCTTTCATCCGATGGGTCTGGATTCTCGCAGTCGGACGGCGAAGAGTCTCTGGCAAAGCGTCCTGAAGGTCAGTTTCTGCTTATCCTTTTTGCGCTCGTGCTCATCTTGCTGCAGAACCTAGCTCGACGCCCACTGTGCGCCCAAAGTACTCAGATAGACGCTGCACGATGACGACTCTACCTCGCACGAGCCTCAGTCTCGCAGAGTACCCCGACGGGTGGACAGAATGTTTCATCCCTCCATCGATGAAAAAGCAGATCCTCGCGCTGCCCAGATTCCCGCGCGCCCTGGAACGCCCGTCCCGGGAGACGTATCGCATCGTCGATATCCCAGGGAGGGGTCGGGGAATGATCGCAGCGTGCGCTCTCAGAATGGGAGACCTCGAACGCCCGCTCCTAATCGAACCGGAAACTTTGGAACCACTTGTCTTCCCGCAGGATATCCAGTGAAGAAGTTGACGCCTGAGCTGGCGAAGACTCTTAAATACATGCATCATGAGAAGATGGTGAAGGCTGCGTTGGAGAGAATGCCGGAGGAGTATCGGAAGGCCTTTATGGATCTGTATAGTTGTCAGAGTGCGGCGGAGTGCGCTGGGTTTTCGCTTCCGGGGAAGCTCAATACCAATGGGTTTTCAATCGGCTCCCTTGTCGTCGACGGGAAAGGTTGGTCTTTGGTTCACATTTTTATTCTTATTGGGCTGACGCGCCCTTCAGCTGTTCCATCAGCGGTGGCTGGACATGAGATATTCCCGGCTGTTTGGGTTACACTTTCCTTGTTAAACCACAGGTACATATTCGTTTCCTGTCCATGTTTTATTCTGTGCGAAACTGATCAATATCCAGCTGTTGCCAAAACGTCATCGGACAATGGGACACTACGTCTTTCTCCATGCAAGTACGCGCTGCGCGAGATATCGCCCCGGGAGAAGAGCTTACTCTCCGGTACAACGGTAGTCCCTTGGGCTCGACCGCCGCACGTCACCGGGAGCTTGCCCATTATAAATTCCAATGTACCTGCCCTGCTTGTCAAGAGCCCGCAAAATCCGATGCTCGTCGGTCCCGGCTCTCCACGACTGTCCGGCTTCGTCAATCTCAGGAAACAAACTCTGGAAGTGCTCAAGCTTGTTGAGGTGGAGCTGCTTCACGCGTCCGAAGAGTACTTTTTCTTCCTACATGAGGCGGTGAAGGGATATGTCGCTTTGGGCGATGCTATCACCGCTCAAGGATATGCGAAGAAGCTCGTGCTGGCGGCGAAAGCGAGGCGTATCATGGGAGAGAGGTGGGAGTATTTCAACCGGTTGGTAGATGTGAGGACGTTGAGGTCTTTGCCGGATTTTGGAAGGGCTTCGGAAGCGAGTGTTGATTTCTCATTGGAGAGCATGAGTCTCGACTGAGGGTGTGGCGTTGCATTCGTCCATATTGGGAATACAAAGATATCAATATTGAAGCTGTACAGAATCGTACTGTATTTTATATGAGCACCGTGATGTGCCCGTCTCCTCGTTACCAAGTTCGTCGATTTCCAGCATATTTTGAACTAGAGATCTCCGGGATAACGTGCAAATGCATCAGCTCTCGAAACGGGGATCCCGAATGCTCTTCCTGGGTTCTTCTATATCCATGTGACGTAGCCGGGCATCCATCGACGGAGTGTCGAGCAACGAAAACGTATTCATATTACTCGTCGAATTGCTGCGCCGGCGTTGAACAAATGCGCGCGAGTTAAGAACCTACGAAACATATTCAGTGACTGACGATGTGCGGGCTCGATGAACATGTCTTCACCACTAGTAGACTGTTCGAATAGAGCTTGCAAAGCGTGATAGCTGGCACCAGGTGATAATTGGTATCTTGGAACGTAAGGAAGAGAATCAAGTCCAGCGTTGCGATGACAGCACAGAGCAGGCCGGTTTCAACGATTAATCGCAGTACCTTGACGTACATCGGGCTCGATAGCCCGACGTTGATGGTCTGAGATTGGTGAAGATAGTAGATCAGACTCCCGGCGATGAGGAGATCAGCAGTCGCTGCGCCACCCAACCACACCTGATAATTAGTACTCAGTATGAGATGTGACGAGGGGAAGGTATATACTAACAGATGCAGCCACGAATAAATGCTTTTGGATGTGCTTTAAGCCGACCGCTTGATATGCTTTGATGCCCGTCCAAATCCCTCCAACGCACTGCACTATTGATATCTGCGAACTTGATGAGTATCATGGAATGCACAATCGTCAATCCCGTACTGTTACGATGGCCGCCGGCATCCACACCGCTTTACTCAGGATGAGAATTCGCCAGGTAAAGAACAGTTGAGCGAAACAGCTGACTGCAAGGCGTTACGGTTAGTTACGAACTTAAGAGGGCCGGATGGAAGACGTACGGATGCTCGTCAACACCGGAATACTCAGCCACATCATCCCAACGGCACCCAATTGGTGTAAGTCTCCCCATCCAGTCCCAAACACTCTTACACCATCAATAAGCAATAAAACGGTTTGCACGACCTCGATGAGACTGATCCAAGCCACGAAGCATTTCAACCACAAGTGATCTGTCGGGAAGGCTTGAAAGTACACGACTAGCCCGCGAGTCAACAACCATAATCGAAAGAGAACAATCTCGACACGTACAGACCTGGATACAAAGCACGCCGAAGAGCCCAACGTTCAAGAACTGGCCCAGGAGCTTTTAAGACAATGTGAATCGAGAACGTCGAAGGTGGATGCCGATGTTACGCACGATTGGGACCGCTCTTGAAGAACGCAATGGACGTTAGCTGCTTCAATGGGAGGACATCAAGGCGTACAGTTTTCCAATTGTTACCGCAGGCTCGTCCATGCTGGGGGAGACGCTACATTGGCGATCGCGACAATACAAAGTGCTTTTGTACGGTTCATCATCAGGGGATGGCTGAGACCCACCATCCCTATCGAGTCGTAGCCCGCCATTCGCTGAATGCGTGTATATTATTATGAGATCAATAGTGTATTGATACAAATGACGCTTACTCCCCCCATTCAATGTGTTCGTCCAGACCCGCCGACGAACGTGTGGAGATAAATATTGATGTCTGTGATAGTTGAAGTTCGAAAGTGGGAATTTCCGAAGTCATCTCTCTTACCACCAACGATTCCAACACCGGCCTTCTTCGCGGCGTGACAATCATTGCTGTGGAATGATGACGACGATTAAGGCTTTCATAAGTTCCCGTTGTATTGGTGGCTGGTACAGCGGGAACAATGACCCATCCATGGAGCTAAGTGGGAGTGGATTGACCATTCTGTTAGAATGAACGGACTTGAATGTTACTACGTATACGTTCTTTTGAGCGACCAATACGATGACTGTGACCTCTTCCAAATACTCATAAGCCATGTAGCCTCCGAGTCGACGTCAACTCCAGTCAAGGGCGTTGCGACGAAGGCAGACCTCGAGATGTCACGAGTTTTGCTCTCTTCTGTTGAGCGCACTGCTTTTCGCCGAAACTTCTTGATAGATTTCAACAGATGCGGTGGCGCCCGCCTTTTCACTACTCCTCCGCCACATTCCCTTTGCAAATCCCGTCCGCCTCGGATGCCGAAGAATGACCTCTCTCACATCCGGAATCTTCTTCACTCCTCTTCGCGCCAGGCTGTCGCCCGCATGGAAAGTCAAACAGGCAAAGTCGACCACTACGGTCTATTCGGACAGTACCTCGAGATTCGTATAGCGAAGAGTAGGGAACGTGCCCTTTCAGATGCTCCGTTGAACTCATCGCGGTGTATTCCCGCCATTTACACCGATGGTTCTAGCCTGCAAGGAGGTGTTGGTGCAGCGGCGTGGAGCGCCACACTTACAGCCTCGTCCACTATGGAAGTTGCTGAGCACTTTCATCTCGGACGCAGCGACCAACGCACCGTCCTGGAAGCCGAATTGGTAGGCGTGCTTCTGGCTCTTGGATTGGTCAGAGCAGTGCGCAAACTCATTGGAGCCATCATCTTGTCGGACTCTCAATCCGCAATAATGGCGATTCGAAATGGAGAGGTGAAAGGTGGAGAGAGGTGCTTGGTGGAGGAGTTTTATCGGCAGCTGCACTTGCTGGTGAAGAGTCGGCCATCGATGTGCCTAGCTTTGCAGTGGATCCCCGCACACGAAGGTGCGAGCGGTAACACTAGAGCGGATATGGAGGCGAAACGCGCGGCAGTGGCATTTTCGGAAACGCGTCAAATGTGACTGGAATGGGTTAGGTTGACTTGGAGTTCATACGCGTTGGCATATGTGATATAACTTTCTAGAGAAACGATGATTACAGAAACCGACTGATCTGGCGGTGGGAGGACTTGCAACATTAAATATTTCGGGAGGAAGGTCCTTGTAGAGAGGTGTTTTGGAACACGTCCATTTAGATAAACGGAAGTGATATTTAGACTGTTCATACACCTTGAACGATCCGAGAGAGTGAGAGGCCGAAACGCAATTGCCGAAAACGGACGATCCCTGATCAAGTCTCCTCTAGGTGATTGCGACGCGTCCTCATCGATGACATTCCTCCCCTCCATTACCGAGCAGGGTGTCCAGGGTCAATTTGGTCGGGATTTAGCCGCCGCGTCCATCTGGACCGCACGTGGTAATCTGGTTCTTGAACTCCAACCACCATGTTGTCACTGCTGAAGCGGCGACTACCCTCCAAATCCTTGCTACCTCGATGTCAACCGCGCTACACGTCGAGCACCTCCTCACAGCCACCTGAATCGTCTCCGGCACCAGAGCCAGCCACAATTTCCTCGTCGCCAGAGTCGCAGCCATCAGTGAGTTCACCATCTCACACTTGAAAGCCTATTCATAGTCGCCAAAGCCAGTATTGAACGATATCCCTGAGCCTACGGAGACGGTCGTGGATCCACTAGAAACGGAGACCTCGACGCCCACGATGGATAGACTCCGACGGGTGCTTGGTGACGAAAGATCCCCAGCATACTTCCAGACGCGCGTCGAAGTTCCCGCCTCCAGATTCCTCGCTATCAACGGCCTCCCCAAGGGCAAATTCTACCAAATCCATCCCGAGGTTCTTGCCGAGAGACTAGCGGACATATTAGGTGCCTACGGTTCAGTGCGCGTTGAAATCCGTACGTTTTCCCAATGCTAGTCACTCCGTCTTTGATTGTTTCAGCTGTTCCGCTTGATGAGCACGAACAGCGTTTGCGGACAAACCGCGTGGGCCTCTGCGGTTATGCTAAATTTCCCGATATCGCCCATGCAGTAAACGCGCTTGAGGCAAGCTGGGCTGAAGCGACGGCGAGGAGGTTCGCGATAGGAAGACATCGGTTTTACCTCAATTACCAGCACAAGTCGTTCTTGCCTCTGACGAGTTCTACCAAGAAACGATACCAATGTACGCTTCTCCTTGTTCTTTGCGCCATTGCTTACTCAATTTCGTCAGTGGTGGTTGCGGAGAAGTAATTTTAAATGTACATCCTGTTCGTCGCCCGCACATCTTCTGCGCCTAAAAACTGACAATAATTTCACAGGATCTGAAGCCAGAGAAATTGAATATAACCGTGTACAACATTTACATCCGTTTTGCGCGCCTTCACTCCAGGGACAATTTCTATGCGCCTCAATCCGCCGGCCCGCACGACTGTCACTCTTGATGCTTGTCGATCTTCTGTCTTACACCTTGGCTTCCCATCTTGCACTCCTACTTCAATCTCCCCTTCTGCCACTATCTTATCCCGCCATAATCGTACAGGTTGCTGCGTTGCAACCCAAACTTGATGGCACCCATAGCCGTTCATCGAGTCAGCGCCAGTCGAGGACGACGGTTTGAAAGTTCGCGTGCCAGAACATGAATGGGCGCATTGAGATCCCTCTCCGATGAGTTTTCTCACAGAGAGTTATCGTCATTGTAAGTTGACCTGTCACGCACAATTTTTTCTCTGATTATGGTTCTCCAGATCATTATAAGCCCATCATTGTGTGGATAAGGCCTTTCGTGCGCTCGTTAATTGTAACCCGGTGTTGTGGTTTCAAGTACAAGACAACTTGAAGACGAACAAGTCAACGTTTCCAGTCTTATCGATGGGTATGACTGAAGCCTTCGCCGGCGAACCTGTCTTTGATGGGGACAGAGTACAAATGACTTTTCTTCTTCCCGTTGAGTGCAAGTGATACTTTGCGCCGGGCTTGCGCGCACTACAGCGGAGAAGGCACACGCAAGATCTTTGACAAGGTGGCTGTTAGAGAGCGTTTCAATTAGTATGTTGGTTTCGTCGTGATCTGTCTCTAATGGATAACATTATTGTAGCATCATTGAACGAACGGATTTCGAATGGCGTGACACCAAATCGCTTATACAGACGCCTAATTTATCGTCGGCCTGAGCGATCTACTAATTCCAGTCAGTGTTCTCTACGCCAATTCTCACCATCTGACATTCCTTTAGTGTATGAGAAGAAAAGCAAACCAGGATTTTCTTGGGTTATTTGACATAGGTAGGATTGAGCGTCTTTCAGAGGTGATCACCCATCGACGAGAGGAGTTCCTTCGGCTGTACGAACGAGTGTTAGCCTTTTCCCTCCATGGAATATTCTGCCTCAATGCTATTGATTACGATCTCTTTCCCTCTTCAATGTGGCTTGTCAAAAAGACACGCAACAATGAAGAAGCACTATGGATGTCTCCCCAAGAATTGGTCCATGTCATGCTTGGGGCTTATCGACGCGATGGATGCGCAACATCTCCCTCTGACGAGAGTTCACGCGTTCACGGCATGCCTCGAACAGAGGCTGAGTCGCGGTTCAAGAGTTACTTATGAAAGTATCACAGTTGTGGCGTATACTGGTGTTTGAACAAGCATGGCAGTGAAAGGAAAGGAACTCGGTCGTACGACAGTATGGTCAACGCAAATAAGCTGCCATTAATGACATGGAGAGGCGTAGCTCTGGCGGATGTACAGGAACATGATGTTCACGACGACTGGACGCCGGTTAGGGAGTTGGCGCCGATTTCGTTTGGAACTGTTGAGGACGGAGGCAGAGGCGGGACGCTTCGTGTGTAACAATTCTTTGGGTTACGCTCATCAGTTACTGCAAGGTTTGGTGGCGTTCATAGCACCTGTTTCAATTACAGAAATGTTCCTTTCGAAATCATGCAGGTTCGTTTCATTGCTCATAAGTTCGGCAACTTTCCGGCAACAAATAAAGGCAATAGCACACAGACACAAACAAGGGTCCATTTCTTTCCCTCATGTTTCGCTCCGCGTCACGTCCACTTCTTCGCATCCGTCACGCGCCCTCCGCCCGCTGCGTCCCGCCATGGTCAGCACTTCGGATACAGGCGTCGACGCGGCCAATATTACGGGCAACGCGGCCATACAGTACGCCGCCACCACCCAGCTTCGCCAGCACATTCGGCAAACGTGGATGGTGGCAATGGGCGTGGTTTCGCGAAGACGGCACGCCCAGATCGAAACGAAAAGGCGCTCTGTACGCTGTGCTTGCTAGTGCAGCGCTCGTACCGATTCCGGTGCTCATGTACGCGCTCCTTCTGACTGAGGAGCACTCCTTCATCGCGTGGTCGCTCGTCCAATGCTACCGCACCGACGCGCGATACGACAAGGTCAACTGGGAGGACTTTGACACTGTCGTCGACTATTTCCATGACGTGAGTGGGCGTGGATCACCTCCGTGTTTATTGGTGACGTGTGATATCATTACAGCTTGTCATTGTGCTTTTGGTGAATCACCACGAGATGGACCAGGATCAGGTGGAGATGGTGTTTGACCGCGTAAAAGTCTGGGGCAAAGAGGATCCTCCCGCTCCGTCGTCCGACGAATCTCGCGTTCTGTTGACGAAGCGCATATTCACGCGCGCGGCGCACGACGTGCATCTCCTGTTGAATCCCACCTCCGATGGGAAGACCAAAATAAAAGTCGGCGTCGAGCTTGTTGAGTTTATCGACCGCCCCGCGCCCGCCACCGTCGGCACTCTTGCTGGGGAATTCGACCTGGGGCTGGTGGAAACTGGGTTTTGGGCGGTGATGATATTGCATTCTGCGATGGTTGAGTGGGCTGCAGCTGTAGATCGTGTGAGTGGAGGTGAAGAGAAGCTGTTGGAGCTGGATAGTAGTAAGATTGAGAGGCTCAAGGCTGATGCGGCGGATTATGAGACTGTAGATTGAAGGTGAGGATATGTTAGACCTCTTTTTCTTTGGTGCTGAGGCCATGTTTTTTTAGATTGGACGGTTTTGGCATGTAGTTATTGGTCTTGTTCAAGGATGCTTTGACGTCTAGTGCCAATTTCCATTAAGGTCGGAGTATTATGCCACCTGGTTGTTTCGAAACAAGTTCATCGAATCTCTTTGGGTAAGCGTAGATCAGCTTTCGCAGCTTGAAGACCTCAGCCTGCGGCTTTTCTGAACGCGGAGCGCGATTGTTGACGGGGCTTCTACTTTGCTATCTTTGTTTGGAGTCAATGACACGCATGCCAGGTTAGTGTAGCGCGTTCAGGTTGTGGTCATATTCTGACTTTCGAACAGACGCTGTCATCGGTGTGTTGACGAGTGCCTTTTCGTCTTGCACAAATGACTGTTCTATGCTGTTAGTCCCACCTCCGCTGCTGCTGACGTTTCAAAATATGCTTCCTATTCGTGCCCCACCACGTACTCGATGACCGGCGTGGAGAGGGTGCCCAGTAGTCGTCCATCGCTTTTATGGGTCTGACTCAACAAACGGCCATCGTTTTGATTGATCTGCATCTTAATGGATTGGAGGCGCGTAGAACAGATTGCGCAGGTTGTGAAAAATGGTATCTGGTTTCTCTGGCTTCAGGTCCTGTAAGATTGATGCCATTTTTCAGGCGCTAAAGCGCGCGGGCGACGGACATGATATACGCCGAGGATATTTACGTTGAACGTCCTGCCAGTTGTTTCTGTGCGTATGATTT
Source organism: Mucidula mucida (assembly GCA_015501055.1). NCBI lineage: Eukaryota > Fungi > Basidiomycota > Agaricomycetes > Agaricales > Physalacriaceae > Mucidula > Mucidula mucida. The sequence continues at coordinate 150,941 of JADNYV010000058.1, read as the reverse complement.
TATGTTTGTTGTCCCATCAAGAAGCTATCTGTCGCGCCATGCTAGCTGCTGAAATTGGATGGGAAGTTACTGTTGGGCGAATTGGACAAGGAAGCGCAGGCGACGTTGCAAATTTGTCTGGTGGCACCATCTTCTGTGGTTGGATTCTATCATAGTAATCGAATGCGAGTAGCCATTACACGGAGAGAAAGTATACTAAGCGAATTTATGCGCGTCTTTGAATTCCAGCCTATGGAATTGACGGGAGAGAGTGTGGTGGCGTTGATGCCACCTGTCTTCAGTCCGGTTTGTTACGACTTTCATCTACTAGCATGTAAGTACACCTCGTCTTTAGTTGGCTATATAATGAATGTTCCCGTTATCAACAAGTTCGGTATGTACACGTACCTCTCGGCAAGAGGTGAAGTCAATGGCACACAAGCACAAGCAAGGATGCCTTTCTTTCCCCGCCCTTCTTCATGTCTTGCACCGCGTCGCGTCCTCTTTTACTGTCCGCTCGATGTGCCACGCGACTGGTAACACCACAGATATCGCGACCAATATTATGGGGTCCGCTGCTGACGCAGCCATACAGTACCCCGCCCCAGCCCAGGTTCGCCAGCATAGTCGGCAGAGGTGGATGGTGGCACCGGGCATGGTTTCGCAAAGACGGCACACCGAGATCGAAACGAAAAGGGGCAGTCTATGTTCTTCTGGCCAGTCCAGTGCTCATACCGATCGCGGTTCTCGTCTATATGCTCGCTCTGTGTGAGGAGCGCCGGTCACTCGCTTGGTCGCTTGCCCAATGCTATCGTACCAACGCGCGATACGGAAAGATGGACTGGGACGACTTTGACAGTGTCGCTGATTACTACCGCGACGTGAGTGAGCCTCTCAATCGTGTTGATGACCCACAGACGCGTTATCTAGCTTGCCACTATGTACATGGTGCACGAACACAAGATGGCCCAGGATGAAGTCAAAGCGATATTTGACGATCTCAAAGTCCGATACAAACAAGACCCCACCCCATCCGCAGCATTTCCCGTAACTCGCATCGAGATCACAAAACTCTACTTCACTAGGGCCGCACACCGCGTCAATCGCTATCTGTTGATCATTACGAATGATCAGAAGTTCAAATTCAAAGTCAAAGTCGAGCTAAATGACATCCTTGATCACACTAAACACAAGGACTTGGGGTTACTGGCGGCTGGAAAGTTGGTCTGGCTCACATTAGCAATTGAGGAAACAGAATGGGCACATACCATTCAACTGCTGGATGGAGTTGGAAAGAGGCCGGTCCTGCTTAGGGTTGAGAGGGACAAGGCTAATCATGCAGTGGATTGGGATACTGTTGATTGAAGGTCAGGCTAGCCCTTCCCCCCCCCCTTCCTTTGCAAAGCTCAATGTTTTCAGATGAAATGATTTTTAAATGTAGTCAGCAAACTTGTGTATGCTTTGATAACAATCAAAGTTGGAGTTCGAGGCCACTGGGATAGTTTTATGCCGCCTCTGGTAAACTCACAAGGTAACTTTATGATGGCAGCACTGTAACACCAAAATCCTCTTATATCTAACTATGTTAGGTTAGTGTTATGCTTTGCTTCAGTGTATCATATGAGATTCTGACTCTGACACATGCTAGCCAGCTTTCTTCAAGCTGATTTCAACATAGCAATAGGTGCCATGTCCTCCTTTGCATGATAATTATATTGTGACATTATGCAGTTGGGCAACCCGCTTACTGTAGACAGTGTTGTCATCACCACCACTACTTGTATATGCTTGTTATTCAGCTTTTTGTGCTTGCCTACTGTTATCACTTAATTCCTATTATATCTCTTATTGTTCACCCAGCTATGATTATTGCCCTTCTTCATCCTCAGAGAGCGCAATACAGACTTTGAGAGTCACTCTGAGGTGTTGCCTCCTGCACCTTTATGAATTGCACACCAACTTTATAGCACCGCCGCCGCCATTTACTGACTCACTCATCCCATTAGCTAATAGATCACCCCTTTACAACTTGTTTGCTGCCACATTTCCCTATTTCCACACATATATTTATATTATACTTATAGCAGAGGCTGTCTGCAGATGTTTGCCCCAACAAACAAGCCGAAGTTCCTCTGATTGCAGAGCAGTGATTGATTTTTTGCCCAACAAGCAAGGTGAATTGCCTTGGGCTCAGAAGAACAAGTGTGTTTACCCCATACTACAAGATTGAGAAGCTTAATGATAACGCACACTAGCACATTGTTTGGAAAGGGCAGTCTTGTTGGTTTTGTTGAAGGATTAAAGCCTTTCTTCAGGTGATTAGAATGACAAGGTGCTGTAGCCCAAATCTATTCAAAATAATAATGTCCTGTTGCAAGTCTGGAATGAATACCTTAATTTCTGGTGCCTGGTTGATTAAGCTTGGAGGATGATGTTATCATGGCAAGTCTATAGTAAGGTGTTAGATTACTATTAATTAACTCACATGTTCTCAGCATGGGAACCTGCTTAATTATTACGGCAGCACTAAAACACTATGCTTCTATTATTCTGTCTTTTACTACCATCTTATGTCAGGTTAATGTAATACTTCATATCCTATCATGTTCACTCTTATATTCTGGCAAGCAGAGATTGTCTTTGGTGCATTGCCAGCTGCTTACATGTACTCAAAAGATTTCAACGTGTAAACAGGCACATTATCATTGATTGTGCAATTACTATTTTGTGTGGCTCTGTACATATTGCTCTCTCTTACTTTTATCTTATTGTGCAGCTTAGTACGCTTACCGGACATACATAATTCTCAGTGGAATAATACATATATCTGACACTTCCTATTGTGCTTAAAGACAGGCTTTGAAGCTATTAAAGGTTTATACTCTTTTTGAAATCATATTATTTGTGCTAATGTCTACAGCACTTTTTACGCACACCAAGTATAGTGTCTATGCTAATCTTGGAGCCAGAGGTGGGGTTATCACAGCAGATTTGTGGTTGGCTGCAAGTCAAGTTATTGTGATGGGGGCTGCTTTACCTTGTGTAGCCTATATTGGTGCCATGGTTGAAGAAGCAATCACAACTATTTTTATTCAAGCAGGCTTTGAGGAAGCCTAGGTACATGTTCTATTCAGAGTATTTCAAGAGGAGGTAACTCCAATGCACTGTATTATACAACCTTTTTTGTGGTTGTTAAAGTCTTGCTGACAATACTTTCCAAGGATCTATGAGTGTCATGTACTTAGTTGATAGGTAGGTAGTTGGGGTGTGAATTTTGGCTTGGCAAAACATAAAGCTGACAACACACAAATGCACACATTGACAAGAGTTCTCTCTGCCCTCTATCATGTTTAGTGCCATGTCGCATCCTTGTTTTGTGTCACTGGGGCGCAATGTTCCCCAAAATGGCCAGCACTAATAGAGTCTGCCATGGATTGGGTAAATTGGCGGATATCCGCTACCCAATCTGATACTCAAACCGTGGATCAGATTGTGTTTTGCGATTCGATCTGTGTAATCCGGATTGTGCCCCGGATCACGGTCAGGCTGGGGAGTGTACAGATTGCTGGTACAAATATCTGTACAGTAATCTGGTAAGTTCATAGTAAAATCACACCAACTAAATTTATTTCTTTGAACAAAATAAACTAACCCATGGAGTCCTAACTATTATAGTGCCAGAAAGGTAACCATATCACTAGGCCAGAAGATCTTAAAAGACTGAGTATCTCAGTACTCAGATCTAGTCCGGTAAGCATATCAATTTACAAAAAAAAGAATACAAAAAAAAGTATACTAAATCTACAACAAGAAAGCAGCGGAGGCGGTCAATGGTATAATTAAAGTACATAGAGGATGAATCTTCAAAGTCTGTGAGGTAGGAGGGGTGGGCGTCCAATAACAGTATTGTAAGAATTTGTGTAATGATAGGCGGGGCCAACTTCTGCAATGGCAAGGTCTGTTGCGAGAAACTTGTGCAAAAGCCGCTCTGCCGCTGCGGCTGTATCTTGTAAAAGTGATGAAATACGGCGCCAGCTGTGTGTCACCCAATACAAACCACAAAACACCTTCCGCCGCACTATGACATTGGGCAAGGCAAAACTGTTGTGCCCATTGTTGGTGTCCTCTGGAGCCATCCTGCTCTTGAAGTGAGCAATGACACACAAAACATGCATTTGCCAATCCCCAAATGATGATGCATCAAATTTGATGTAGGGCACAAAGGAGACACCTTGATGAGAAGGAGGACACTCTTTTGGCCAAAATTAGTACGGGCCTGCATAACATTGTTGTTTGACCCCAGAAGAAAAGAAGGAAGCCGTGTTGGCAATGACTAAGGTATTTGGTCTAGTCTGTTTTCTATTTGTTTCTCACTATATTTTGATTCAGCTCGTCAAAATTGGTAAATGCTGCACTTACAAGAAGATCCTCCAAGGCTTGCCTGGTAACCTCTGCAAGGAGGAGGGTCTCAAAGTGCGCAAGATAATTAAACAAGTTGCGACACAATGGAATACTATGCACAGTGTTGTTAAGTGTGCCCTCAAGCTCCAACCCATGCTTGACCGCCTCATTATGCTTTCCGAGTGCAACCAAGGCAAGGCAAAGACCCACTTGGAGTGGTTTAAGCTGACAGATGCAGAATGGAGCCTTTTCAAGCATCTGCTGCCAGTCCTTTGCATTCTCAAGCGCGCAATGGTTAAAATATTGGCATCATCTTACCCTACCCTTTATGAAGTCATTCCCTACATGGATACTCTTAACCGCAAGCTTGAGAAGATCTACAACAACATCACCCAGCCCGCTATTATTACTCATGGTGTCGCACGTGCACTGGCTGTTTTGGACAAGTATTACTCAAAGACAGATAACTGGATTATATGGAAGGTTGTGATGAGTAAGTTCCTTTATATTTTTGTTATTTTATTTAGTGTAGAGCAACTGTTTTCACATGGTGGTCTGGTAGTCATGAAGCGCCGACACAATCTGACTTCCAAGTCTATTTGAGAGCGGACAATCCTGCAAAACTGGTTTGGTATTAAGGGATTGGTGTTGCGGAAGAAGATCATCAAATATCTGAATGAGAAGGCAAGGCATAGGGAGGTACAAGAGGAATCTAAGCCGGAGGAGATTGAGGAGGAGTGGGAACAACTTGATAATGAGATAGAGATAGAGATAGAGATAGAGATAGAGATAGAGATAGAGATAGAGATAGAGATAGAGATAGAGATAGAGATAGAGATAGAGATAGAAGAAGATGTTATAATGAAGGATGGTACCATAGTTGTCTCTGATGATTCCTTCAATAAAGAGGACAATTAGTATATTTTGTCTCCGTTAACTACTTACTTAGTACAATGCTACTGCTACTTATTACTGCTTTTTATAGGTGATCCAAGTTCAATCCGAGTGCGGTCCAAGTGGTGATCCATGTTTTAATCCGCAGATTGAGTTGTGTACAGATCAGATCCTGAAGGCAATCCAGATTGCAATATGGGTACGGTCTTGGCTTTGGGAGCACAGATATCCATGAACCGGATTACGGATCAATCCAGTTCATAATTTGTGGCAATCTCTAAGCACTATGAATACCAGTAACAACACAGCTAATAGCACAAGTACCAGTCTTGCAGCTGTACAGTACCCACCCCAGCCCCACACAGTGGACAAATGTGGAGGGTGGCAATGGACGTGGTTTTGTCAAGATGGCACACCCAGATAGAAATGAAAAGGCGCCCTTTGGCCAGTGTAGTGCTCATACTAATTCTGGCCCACATGCTTGCTCTGCATGAGGAGCGCTGGTTCATAGCTGTGTTGCTTGTTTAATGCTATTGTACCAACACACAATATGACAAGATGGACTGGAAATAACAGTGTTGTCAATTTTTTCCAAGATGTGAGCCTTTGTTTGATTGTGTTAATAACCAACTAATGCACTGTCTAGCTTGTCATTATGATTGTAGTGTAAAAATACAATTTTACCCAGAATAGAGTGAACGAGATGTTTGACAAACTAAAAGTTCAATTTTAAAAAGATCTGCATCCGAAGTATCTCCCATTTCTTGTGTTTCTGTGACAAAGCTTGTTTTCTCTTGTGCTGCATGCCTTGTTTATGCCATCCTAATTCTCAGTGCTGGCAATGATGGGAAGAATAAAATTAAAGATGGCCTCAAGCTTATTCAGACCCTTGATCACCCCGTCAATACCAGATTCAACAACATGGGGTTAGTGGACACTGAAGTATTGGTTGTAAAAGTATTACAAAGGGACATAGTTGATTGGGCAAAGACTATTTGCCTGCTGAATGAAGATGAGAAGATGCTATTGCAGCTTGATGATTAAGGCTCCAACATTATATTATATATAACCGTATATATACAGTAGTACTGTATAATTATATGTATATCTATATGGCCTCATTCTTGAAGTGGGTTATATAGTAGTTATAGAGTATAGTATATAGTATACAGTCCAATGTTGCGCTACTCGGTCAACATGGCACCACCCATTTGCAAATATGTCTATACCCGTCACGGCCTATCTGCACTTGTTCCCGCTTTCTTCCACCGTTGTCCGACACCACCATGGCATCCAAGGCAAAGCAATTCATTCAAAAGCTAGTGACGGCAATCCTCATACATGTACAAAACCTTCCCAAGTCTCTGCCTCTGGCCACAAAAGCTGGTCCTATTGCGTGCCAGTTTGCCAGCATTGAGAACAACAACTGGGAGTCCTTCAATTGCGTAATTGACATGTTCTTTGGCAGAAATACATGCGTAGAAGGCCGCCTTTCCAATGCGCGTTTCCGTGGCCCACTCGGCATGCAAAAAGTTGCCAATTATCTGTAGAGGGCGTCGAATCACGGATGGCTTGAGCAATAGGAAGCTGCACTCCCCAAATATTAGCGTATATATGATGAAATCATTTTCCTCGCATACATGACTGTGTTTGCGGCATGCTGCACCACTGATAGCATCTCCAGGACCAAAAAAAAGGGGAGGGGAAAGCCCAAACTGAATCTCCAGGAGTCTAGTGACGAGGAGCCTGCACCTTGCAAGTCTGCCCAGGGCACCAAGAAAAAGAGAGACCCCATGTATAAGCCTCCAAAGCGAACTGTACCCGATGATAATGGCTCAGACACGTCGCTCCTTGATTCTGACGGCAACAAGATCATGGCCAAGACTGAGCTTGTGTCACAGCTGGTGAGCTATATGCAGTAGTCCTGACACAATCATTGACATCATATAGAAGGAAAAGCGTGCCAAAGGAAAAGCAAGGAAGGAGCAGCGCGCAAAGGATGCTGAGCAGAAAGCCAAGAAGCAAAAGGCGAGAGCAAAGCCAAAAAGAGGTGTCAAGTGCAAGCAGTCGGTACACACTAACTATCTGTACAGGTTAGTATCTGACAGCAGTTAGGGCGTGGCACTTACATACGACGATGTTGCTAGTGATATTGATGACAGAGAAGAGTCGGACAGCGACACTGCCCTTCAGAATGTGTTCAAAGAAAAAGCCTGTCATGGTATATGACATGGTCCAGTCAACAAAAGCATTGCCTGGTTTCACCTCGTTGTTGCAATTGTGGTCGATCACGAGAAGAAGTGGAAGTTTGTCTGTAAACATTGTGAATGGTACGTTCTACAACCTAATCATTAGCAAAAGTCACCTCACCAAAGCCATGTAGTGTGCGCAGAGTAGCTCAAACTGTTGACGGTCCTGATGTCACTTTCGACAATGAGGAGACGCTGCCACCAATGACAAATATCTTGGGACATCCTCCAAAATGCAAGAAGCGCACTGATGCAGCAGAAAAAGCTGAGAGCAAGCAGCCAGGTCTCGCCAAGGAGCTGAACTTGGAAGAGAGCTGTAAGATGATGGAAGCATAGTTGAAAGAGGCCAACCTTGATCCAGATGCTGTAATTACTCAAAGGGGTTTTGTTCGGCTCTTCTCTGCCTGGATCCTTGACAAGTCACTCCCATGGACAACAGGCAAAGCGCCAGCACTCCACCTCCTTTTCAAATACTTGAAAATCAAGCAGTTACTGCCGAGCGACACAACTGTGCAAAACCAGCTAACACATATCTTTGCTGAGCTGCATGGCAAAATTGTTAAGGCATTTGTGGTATGTTACAGCCCTCTTTTCAGATGTTTATGACTCATGAGACCTGCCAGCACGTCAAGTCGCGTATCTCTTATCAAACCAATACTTGGACGACATGTCAGATGGTTTATACCTTTGCATGTATAATTGAATCCTTTGTGGACGATGACTGGAACCTCATGAACTACATTGTCAACTTCCAGTTGCTTGACGACAAAAATCATGTCGGAGTCTATGGGGGTAAAGCATTCGTTGAGAGCGCCGCAAGATTGGTGGGCTTGATAAGGTATGTTTGATGCTCTATTCCTGCTACATCAACTGAGCTACTGTCAAGTTCCTTGCTGTGACAACGGATAATGCAAGCACTAACATTCCCTTGGTGGAGACTTCGTTGAGGCTCATTCTCACCAAGTACAATATTCCTGTCAATACCAACGCTCACATTTGCTGCATTCTCCACACCGTCAATCTATCCGTCCAGGACACACTTCACGCTCTTGATAAAGCTCCTAATCCTGATGTTGAGGACTATTACAACACCGATAAGCAGGCTTCAGCATATTGGGATTCAGAAGAGGACAACAATCAGCTCGCTCTCAATGAGGAAGCCGATCTTTCTGATGAGGAAGCCGATCTTTCTGATGAGGAAGCCGATCTTTCCAATGAGGAACAGAAGAAGGCCGCCGACAAAGACATGTCCGTTAATGACGAGGACATACTTGAGCAGCTTAGTGACCAGAGTGCACTGAAGCGGGTACGTTCAACAGCCGGCAACTTTTCAGTGTACAAAACCGACAGTAATATCAATAGCTTTGATTCCTATGCTTGAAGATTGTCTCATCTCCTCACCGACGATCTCTACTACGTTGCCTGCACCTTATGGTCATTCGTGATGTCCAAACACAATAGAACTGGACTTACTCAATGATTAAGTGTGCACTCAAGCTGAAAGAGGCAATTAATTTCTGGACTTTGCAGGTTAACTAGGGGGCCTATAGCGAGCTCCTAATCAAGAAGAGCAAATGAGAGGAGCTGGAAAAGCTGAAGCAGCGTCTCGAGGTGCGGCTCTGTTTCCCTGAATGCTTCACTGAGTACTAATTATTGTGCAGCCTTTCTATCAATACACAAAGGTTCTCTCGACACAGCAGACACCAACACTTCCTCTGTCGCTTCCATACTACAAGCTGATGGAGGTCCATTACGAGACCATTACGGCTGATATGACATACCCCAAGAATCTTTGACGCGCTGCTTGCAGAGGTCTCAAGAAGCTGTTGAAGTATGCGGAGCTGGCGCGAAGCAATTAGTTCCACAAGCTTGCTACAAGTAGGTTTGGTCTTTTTCCACCACTCGTAAACTCACAAGGCTCTACAGTGCTTCATCCTAAGTTTTGCTCAAGGTTTTTCCTGCGAAGTGGTGACAGAGATGAGCAAGAGAAGGTGGAGCTCTTATTCAAGCTTGTGGCTGAGTTATACCTTGAGACCGCTCCGGCAGAGACACCATCTACAGGTGCGGTCGCCCCTCCCGCTCCTAGCAATGACTTTAACAATGATCTTGGCGACTACGGGATTCAGTCTGCTCTAGACAATAATACAGCACCCCCAAAGACACTAAATGAGGCGCTTCACAAAGAGATCAAGAAGTACTTCGCAATCGAGGGCGGTGTTCCATGCACAGGCAACAATGGGTCCCTTTGTTGGTGGAAGGTAACTCACAGTGCCTTTAAGCATTCCTGGACTTATCGCTTGTGTAGGAGCATCAACGCTTGTTCCCAACGATAGCTCATATGGCGCGGGACTACTTGGCCATTTCGGGCAGTAGTGTTGCAGTCGAACATGTTTTTTCACAGTCACGGCATATCTGCGCGGATCTTTGCAGCTCGTTGAAGGCGGAAAGTATCAGGCAGGCATTGTTGAGCAAAGTTTGGATTCGGAGCGGGTTATTGGACGTAAACGAGCCGCCTCGCAAGTGTCGCAAGGTTGGCAAGCACATAGTAATTTTGAACTGAAACAAACTATATAGAACTATATATATACTGTATATTATACAGTACAAACCATATAATATACTCTATATGTATACAGGGCTCTGAACCGTATACATATAGTATATGGTTGGAGCCTTATTAATGATAACAGGGCTGAAAGGGGTGACAAGGCAAAACATGCGCCAAATTGGGAGACTGAAGGTATGATTGGCCTTTTTTCATGTCCTAAAAGGAAAGGCTGAGACCAAATTTATAGATGCAATAGTTTGGCATATAATCGGATTTTTGGAAGAACACTTTACTGACCAGCAGTACTCTTGATTGAGCTTAGATTATAGAAGCAAGTTTATCAGGCATTGTGCATGAGTTTAGATCACCCGTGGGTGGCCTCAAGGTCTCAGCGTGGCCAGCACTACTGAAAACTCCAACCGTAACGGCCACCTCTCTGCCATTTACCATCATCTCGTATGAGGTCAGTATAATACTTGTTACGCCGTATGTTGAGTTCTGACTTTTAGACAGAAAACCATTCATGGTATATCGTCGCACCGCTTGCATTACACCAATCTCAATGTGTCAACAGGCGCCTTGTCCTCCCTCTTGCGCAGAAATTCTATTGTGAAGCTTGATACCCTTCTATTTGTTTAATCATAACAAGCCATTCAAGGTGCATATTCTTCCTTGCTCGCACTGCTTGTGCTTACGCCTCCTAGCGCTCACTTTACATGGCCGCTAACTATGTTGCATACGCTGGACTTGGAGTAGCCTGTGTAATAGCGGCTCCTTTGCTTGCGCCAAGTATTCTTGGGGGCATTTTCGGTGTCAGTGCGGCGGGACCGGTTGCAGGCGGTGTTTTTGCGGGTCTCCAAGCTGCCGCCCCCGGTGGCGTCATTGCGGCGGGCGCACCTTTAGCTGTCATTCAAGGGATTGCGATGGGAGCTCCGCTTCCTGCCATTGGCTTTGTCGGTGCTGGAGCGGTCGGAGTGGTAGTGGCTCGACCGGCTGCAGTCCTGGTTCTGAGGCTCTGAAGGATATGACTTCTATTCTCATTTACAATTACTCTATGCTTTCTTCCTTGTATGGCTATGTTGTTCTTGCCGCGTATAGATACATGTCAATTGCCACCATTTCCTTTCTTCCCGCTTCTCTTTGGCCATTACAGACTGTTGCTGATCGAGTATCGAAAATATTTATATGCATGCGCATAAGTTCCTCTAGTTACAAAGTGCATGCCATCTCATCGTCGTAGGATTCAGGCTGTGGTCACAAAGGAGTACTGGCATTACACGCTGAGTCTCTAAGCGCACGGACTCGTGGACACTGCATGGTACCCGCACCCTCATCCTTCAACGAATGATGCAAGTTCTTCCGGTGGGTTCAGTACCGTACTGTGCTCCTGCCACTGGTACAAAGTCGGGTGACCTGCCACATTCAACATATCTTACAGCATCTCGGCCGGTGCTCTGTCTTCCAGTGGGAAAGCATTGCTCAGCGCGCTGATGGTGCGTAAAACATTGACGAAAGCGATCGATAATTGAAATGCCACACCACGATTAGTAGCTCTATGGCTACAATGGTTTCCGCTTTGGACGCCGCTTGGCCCCTCATTGGATAGGTCTCCGCTGCGGGGTAGGAACAATGGGGGCGCTTGGCGTCCGAGCACGCAACGACCGTGCTCCCAATGCGAAGAATTCTCAGTGGATGCCCATGTCAACAGTCAGATCGAAGAACGAGGAGGCGTTGAGCATCTACGTCCATTCAGAGCAGTTGGCCAATTAGGTACTGTATTAAAATGTAGTTGATTAAGGTATTTAGACACATTCAATGCCCTCAAAAAGCGACGAGAAGCAGTATTGAAGAGGATCAATTGTATAGAGTTTTGTCGAAGGCTCGGGAAGTCATAAACCATCCGAAGAGGCAGGCGGGCTTATCTCTGACGCTTGTGTCCGCTCCACATCAAGCGCTGTGAGAGCTGCGACGGTGAAATTCGAGCGTCTCCAACGTATTTCGAGAGATTCAAAGGCGGCAGACGCGCCACAAGTACATCTTGAGCCAGTCTCTGCTGCGCCCACGATACCGCCCTTCTGAGTCGCAGAAATTTTCGCTCTTGAGTTGAGCACCTACGAACGGACAGTCAAACTCAAGTATGCAGCTCCTCGGGCGCGGTACTTACCGCGAAGAAACTGTTAGAGTACAACTTAGTTAAAGCGATGCTCGGCAAGGTGTAGTAGTTGTTGTTCTTGAAGCCCAAGTAGAAGCTCAGATCCAGCAGCGCGCAGATAGCGCATATAGTGCCCGTTTCAATACTGAGCCGCACAATCTTAACGACGATAACATCTGTAGAACGTACTCCTGTACGGGCGCGTAAAAGTGTCCATGACATGGCCACGGCGATGACGGTATCGCACAGAGCAGTTCCTGCTAACCAGAGCTATGTCCCTATCATCAGTAACTCAAAATCTAAGAAAAGACGCAGATATTGAGCGCACCGATATTACAACGTGGGTTGTATGATCACTCTGGAGAACCGAGAAATACTGCACTCGGTTTGCGCAATCTCCCGCGTACATCCCAGCGACGCATTGCGTGAGCGAGAACTTTTCGAATTGTATGAACAGACACCTCGCGAGACCACGCATAAGAGGAAACATCGCTCACCAGTAGTATGGCACCTGGGATCCAAAAACGACCTGTCAGGATCCATATCCTCCACGCGTAGAAAACTTGGACAACAAAGCTAACTAGCCACAATCGCGTCAGTTCATATGAATAGTTGAAGGTTACGGCACACGACTCACTGGTAGCCGTCATAACGGGTACCCCGAACCAATACGTACCTATGAGGTCGAGTTCCAACGAGTCGCCCCAGCTGGGATGCCCGCTTCAGTGGGCCCAACGAAAGAAAAAGTTCCGGTGCACACACCCGAATCCAAAGTGTCTGAATGCGTCTCGGGTATTGACAACGGTCTGCGCTAGCTCCAAAATGAATACAAATATGGTTAGTGCTTTCGTTGGCCATAAACGATCATTTGGGAAGGCAAGATAATAAATATCTGTTATCGTGCTGTCAGTTGGCTGGCATTAGTCGTCAATGAATGGTACTTACATGCTTGCACACACAGGATTCCGAATAGTCCCCAGTTGAACAAGTGCCCAAGGAGCTGTCATCCTGTTGGCGAGTGTACTCGGAGGAGTCTGCAAGGGGATTTACCAAGGGACCAGTACTATTTCGGTGAGCCAAACCCGTGTAATCGAGATTTTCAGACTTACAGCTCTGTGACGTTGGTGGGAAAGGAGGTACCAGAAGACATGCGAGAGAGATGGAAGGGCCTGGGGGCCGAATGCAGAGAAGGTCGAGGCGTCGTTGCAAGAGTTATATATCGACCAGAACGTGAGATCTGATGGCGGCATCCGCATTGAGAGTGGTACTGCCTTGCCCGCTACTCCACAGGGCGGCAGACGGTGTTGAGAGCGTCTCAAGCCAATGATCTTCGCGTTCACAACGGGACGGAGAAGCCATTTTGAGGGAGCGTTGCGGGCTAAGCTTGTCCAGATCAGTGCTACAATGATAAAATGAAATATAACGAGTATATTGGGACATTCACCGTCGTGGTGGCACCCAATTACACGGTGCATTCAATGAGGAGCGCGCCTGATCGCGAGAGCAAGTGACTGACCCTTTCTAAAGTAAGTAAGTAACTATGTCTGTCACCCAATTATTTTGATGGCCTCAGAGACGTTGCCGTGCGGGACCGTATCATATGTATCAGCATGCAAGGAGCATGCTGTTCAAAACGAAGCGAAACAAATACCGTCGAAACACCTGTTATTAGTCGTAACACAAGCTCTAGCACTCGCCACCTCGACTGAAGTGTCAAAGTACTATTGAAGATATTGAACTACTACAAGGGTTTTCGGAGGCTCTTGGAGTCATAAACCTTCCAGAGAGCCGGGTGGATTTATCTGGATGACTCCTGGTTCTAAGCATTAAGCGTCAGAAAGTAGACTTATAGACAATGAACCGTTAGTCGCATCACATACTTGGATCCACGGGTGATTCGATTCCGCCGGTTTCGCGTGACGCTTGTGTCAACTCCACGTCGTGCGTCGTGGGGGCTGCGGCTGTAGATCGCGAGCGTCTCCACCGTATTCCGAGAGATTCAGGCGTCACAGAGGCGCCACAAGTGCACCCTGAGTCAGTCTCTTCTGTTGAGCCCATGCCGCCCATTCGAGCCACCGAGATCTTCACTCTGGAGTTGAGCACCTATGAACGGGCAGTCAAACGTAAGTAAGCAAGTCTTCAAGAGCGATACTTGCCGCAAAAAAACTGTTAGAGTACATCTTGGTCAAAGCGATGCTCGGCAAGGTGTAGAAGTTTTTGTTCTTGAAGCCCAGGTAGAAGATGAGGTCGAGCATCGCGCATATGGCGCATATGGTCCCCGTTTCCACGCTGAGCCGTACAATCTTGACAACGACGGCATCCGTATAACGCACTCCTGTGCGAGCCCGTAACAGTGTCCAGGACATTGAGACGGCGATGACGGTATCGCACATGGCAGTTCCTGCTAGCCAGAGCTATGTACGCATCATTGTAAACTCAAAATCTAAGAAAGAGGTTGAGGCGCACCGATATCACAACATGAGATGTGTGATCAATCTGGAGAACCGTGAAATGATTGACTCGCTTTGCGCAATCGCCCGCGTACATCCCAGCAACGCATTGCGTGAGTGAGAACTGTGCGAATTGTATGGACATCCACCTCGCGAAACGGTGACGAAACACGCTCACCAGTATTATGACACCTGGAATCCAGAACCGACCTGTCAAGATCCAGAGTCTCCATGCGTAGAAGACTTGAACGACGAAGCTAACTTTTTAAGATCGTGTCAATTGACAGAAATAGTTGAGATTACGACACACGACTTACTGATAGCCGCCATAACGGGTACCCCGAACCAGTATGTACCCATGAAGTCGAGCTCCGACATGTTGCCCCAGCTATGGGGCGCGCGTCAGTAGGTTAACGAAAAGCCAATCCGATGCTGATACCCGAAACCAAAATTTCTGAAGGCGTCTCTGGTATTGACGACAGTCTGCGCCAACTCCAAATGAAGACAAATATGGTTAGAGCTTTCGTTGGCCATAAACGATCATTTGGGAAGGCAAGGTAATAGATATCTGTTACCGTGCTGTCAATTTGCTGTCATCACTCGTCAATGAATAGTACTCACATGCCTGCACACACAGGATTCCGAATAGCGCCCAGTTGAAAAAGTGCCCAAGGAGCTGACGCGTCGTTGGTGAATGTACTCGGAGGAGAGACTGCAAGAGCATTCACCAACGGACCAGTACTATTTCCGTGAGCTAAATCCGTGTAATCGAAATTTTCAGACTCACAGCTCTGCGATGTTGTGGGGAATGGAGGTAACAGAAGACATTTGAGAGAGACCGAAGGGCGTGGGGAGTGCAGAGGGTGCCAAAGCGTCGTCGCAATCATTCTTCGAACTATATATCGACTCGGACCAGAACGTAAGATCTGATGGCAGCAACCGCATTGAGAGTTGTATTGCCCGCGACTCCACGATAGTTCCATGAGGCAACAGACATTGCTGAGAACGTCTAATCCCGATGATTGTTGCATCTATAGCGCAACGATCACAAGAAAAACAACCTCAATTGCGAGGAGCGTTGTGGGCTAAGCCTGACCCGAATCCGTTGTTCAAGGAGAAAATGAGCGACAAGGAGTATATCAGGGCGTTCGCCGTCGCGTTAACGCGCAGTCACGCGGTCCATTCAATGAGGAGCGAGCCTGATCGTGAGGGTTGATCAGTGAGGTCAATGATATCCTTTCCGTAAGTAACAATGATTGCATCCTCATTCTCTTGATGGCCTCTGAGACGTTGTCGTGCGGGACCGTATCAGTTTGTGCTGAGGTTCTTTTATTCCAGTAGGTTTCGCTCAGAAGCCTCAGATGTTGGTAGCAGCCGTGTTGATACTCGTAACTTGACGATACCGCAGTGTCGAGAGAATGACAGCTCTAGTGGTCAAGAGTTCTGAGATGGAGATGGAGATCCAAAGAATGAAAACGGGACCAGACTTCACGGGATTCCGGCCGATTGTGAAAGATTCAAAGAAACGTCGACAACCATAGCTTCAGTCGGAGAACGTAGTTTTCCTGTTAAAACACGAGTACGAGACATAAGCGTGGTTTCAGCCACCTAAATTTGTTAGGTTGAAGGCCGTAGATCCTCTTCCTGTTGGATTTGTCGAAGGATGTCCTGAAACTCTGGCAGGAGAGGGCCTTGACAAGTCGCGTCCGTCCGGCTGTCCGCAGCTCTTCCCTCTCAAGGCGCCAGAGGGAGAAGTAGCCTATCGCACTGTTTCGTTGACTGTCCAGGCTTGCAAGGGGGATTTGCCCCGAATCAGTGTGAACGAAACAGGAAGAAGGTGCAAGCGTAACAGAGTGTGACCAGTGTCATGTGCCGTGACAGTGCGATCTGAACGCGTCATTGTCCTGTCTTCACGCACTCATCTGCTTCTACCTTCATGGTTCAAGCACCTTCTACAGTCTGAGGGTACAGCCCCAAGCTCACTGACGAGACAAAACGTGCCGGACGACGGTATACCGATCAAACAGATAGAGTACTTATCTTCATTGCCACACGTTGTCCTTCGGCGACAGGAGCGCCCTGGGATAAACGTTATGTATTTCACGCTGATACAATACTATTGACCTACCCGGAGGCAGGGCTTAAGTGAATATACGCGACAATGGCGGGCACGGACTCGGATCAACTGGGGCCGTGACACACTGTGGTGGTGGGCATCCGAGGGGTCCGAGATAGTCAGGCGATCGGCCGGTTACTTTTTAGTAACCGGAGAATTAATGCTCTCTCCTTACTTCCATGTCGTTTTGCTCGTCGTACGTGAATTGATGACTTTAAATGCTCGGAAATGCGAGATATTATGCTTGGTACAGTGTAAGAGTCCTAAGGTGGGTAATTACTGTGTAAGCCATCAATTGACCTCTAATCCTCATCCATCTCATCCATCTCCTCATCCTCGTCTTCATGCCAGGCCTCTACAGTCATTTCCACCATCTGGACAGCTTCAGCAGCGTCAGGCTGCACTCTCAGTGGCGCCACGCCGTCCCTACGGAACTGGAGATGTAATAGGAACGCTGCCCGGAGTGCATCCTTCTTCGGGGCTACCTTGAGAATGTCCTTCTTTTGGGGATCAGGATCCGTGCTCCCCATATGGAACGAAGCTTGTCTAGCTGGAGGTCAAGTTTCTTTCCCGTCAACTTGAGCCTCTCGATGTCGTTGATGTTCTCAATCAACGGCGTCGCATCCAATAACTCCTGCTTCTTCTCTGCAGCCTCTTTCCGGCTCGCTATCTTCTGTCTCTTCATTTCCACCATCCTGAGCTTGAATTCTGCCTGCTCCTTCCGCCTCGCCTTCTCGAAACCGGCCGCATCAAGTTTCCGAGCAGTGCACATCGCCCAGATGTGATCCTCAGGGCTGAAGAATGCGTCGATGAACTGCTGGGTATGATTGCGCGAAAACATTGCGAGGGCATTGTGCCTTTGCATAGATGAAGATGGGCTATTCCGTGCGAACACGCACCAGGAGCCCAATGCGCCCTTGTTTCGGTCATTTGTTGCGTTCATAAACGCCCGCGCTTTCTCGTCATCGGACATTCCATCAATCAAGCCACCAGGTGCGTACTCTGATGAGAATTGGAGCCACGTAACATTTGCGCCAGTGAGAAAGCTGACGAACATCTCCTTCAGGTGTATTAGCTTCCCTTCTGCCAGTGCCACCATCTCTTGGATTGCATCAACAATGCCAGGCTCCTCAAACGGTTTCCCGTCAAATGTTGCCGTGAGGTGGCAGTCATCCTCAAAATCAAGGATCAAGTTTGGATTATCAATGAGCTTCTGGCAGTGCTCGCGGAGACTTGCATGCATCGGTCCTAGGTTCAACGAGTTTAGCGCGGCTTCCTCCGGTTTTCGAACCATACACATGTACGGATGGGTGACGAGCTGTTGATAGAGGGCGAGAACGGCCAGTTCTGTAAGTGTTGGGTCATCATGAAGCGCATTATAAATGTTTAACTCGATGTTTGTCCAGGAAACCGAGACCTTCTTCGTCTTGATATGCAGTAGGAACTCTCAATACTCCTTCAGATGAAGGAGGAGCTCGCCGGCCGCCTCTCCGTGACTGCCAAATCACGTGTTGTTTGTTTGTGGAAACCACCGAACAAGTTTCTCCACCTTCTGACTGAGGAAGATAACATGGGTCTCTCCTTGACCCTTCTTATCACAACGGTTATTGAAGATGGCCCCAGCTAGCGATGCCGTTTTCGCACCACCAAATGTGGATGCTTCGAGCGCCGCTATCTCGGCCTCCGTAGGTGTGCTTGAACCGGTCTCTGGTGCGACGACATTGTGCACCTTTGCCGCATTGGCCTTGTTCGCGAGGATGATGGGCCCCTGGAGCCCGAGCGCCTTCCATGCCGCCATCATCGCCGCATTTCCCCCTTTGAAACTGTTCTGGTCCTTGTGCATGCAGCACCCGGACCAAACAAACAAGGTAAGCAGACGTTGCTCTTCCGCAGACAGAGTTTTGAACTCTTCCTCGCCTAGACTCTTCATCATCGCGTCCACCGTTGCAATATCCCGAACGGCACGTTCCTCCGGAGTGAGGGCCATGTATCCCTCCCAGCCTCCGGCGTCTTCTATCTTCTTCCAGTTCTATTCTCTGAGAAGTTCCTCAAATGCTTCCAAGCCCATCTCTTTTTTTCTTGCTTCGCCAAGTCCCTTCATCGTCTCCTTGCGTTTTAATTCCTCCATTGCCTCAGCCGTTGCCTTTTCCCCGTTCGCATGATCACTACACATCCCGCGAAGCTTGCGACAGATTGCGCGTAAGTCAAACTGGTATCCAGCCGTTCTCTTAGCTAACGGGGAGTCAACATAGATGCTGAGAATGTCCTGCATTGTTTTGACCCACAACTCCTTCGATTTCAATGTCGTATGATCCACTGTCAACCGGATACCCATGAAGCGTGTCTGGGGTTTAAGCGACAGGCAAACGGTCCCATCAGGAAGTACCTCCAACACGCAATAGGTTGCATGATGTGCTTGGTAGTTTTGATTGCGACGAGAAGTGCTGTTGCCACTTAACGTGAGATCTAACACTGTGTAAGTTTGATTTATTATAGTAATAGCTCTCAAACTGACCTTTGGTAGCATTCATTTCATGCCCGAGTTGTACGTTGGCCATGACAAGGCCTTCAAGTATGATCCGTCGAACTGTACGACGGCTCATAACCTTGTTAATGGTAACCCCAAATATTGCCGCGACATCCTTGATGAGCGGGCCCACCTTGCCCTCGGCACATCCGCAGGAGATGAGTGTTCGTGCAAGCGTCCGAATCTGTGGCTTGAAGGCATGTTTATTCTTCATCTTCGCTAGAAGCTTTGCCTTATGAGCTTTCTCCAGAACACGCTCTCGAAGACGACGTCCACGGGCCACGGTGCGCTTTAGGTTGTGCAGAGTCTTTTGTAGAAGGATGAGATCAGACTTCTGCTTAAAGGACAGGTTCTGCAATTGGGAGGAGTCTTCATTTGCCTTTGCTAGTCGTGCATTTGCGTCGTTAAGCAGTTTTTCGAGTTTTGCCAGATTTTGTCGCTTGTCGGCCAAAGCTTCCGCAACCGCACACTGTACCCTGAGGTATAAGTTGGCTATATTTAGATCCTTCTCCTTCAGCCTGCGCTGCAAGGCCGCTTTTGCCTTCTTGTGCCGCTTTTCGCGATCGCGTGCATTCTTTGCTTCGCGTTGCAGATCAGCGACCTTCTTTTGTAGGTGGGCAGCTTTCTCTGCCATGGCAGCAGCATGTTTCTCTGCCTTTTTGCGCCGCTCCTGCTCCTGAAGAAGGGCAGCATCGGCAGGCGAGAGGTTCTCCATATTAGCTTTGGTGCCGCAAGGATTGGTTGGAAGGTTTTTTCCGCGAATTTGATTGGCTTTCGTGCCACCTTTCTTGTAACGTCCCATACTATAACCATATTTAGTGTTGCGAGCTTCGCTTGAGTGTAATTTAACCTTATACAGCAAGAACTGGTACGTGAATGACCGTGGCGCGATGTGTCACGGTGACGTGACTCACACTTTGGCGGGTGATCTGGTGTCGTTTCAATAGTAAAGCACACTTTTCAACTCAGGCTTCAAGTCATAGGGAGATCTCTTCAGGTGGTCATTTCGAGTGATATAATACAAAAATTCAGATGATATTTTCGGTGGATTAGTCCTCTGAGGTACAGGTCTACAGATACACTCATACTTATTCACAATAAATTAATATCCATTTGTATCAATGTACTCGAATATGATACAAACCTATGTCTAATCATTGTCCGGAGGCTCAGAAGTTGATGTGTGAAGTGCTATTAAAACAGAGCATTCATGATTCTGCCCATAGGCTGGTGGACGCTGCTACCAAACAAGTACAAATTACCATTGCGGACCCCTCGGATGCCCACCACCACACACTGTAGGGATGTCGTTTTTGTCCATCCCCGGACGGTGGGAACTGTCGCATATGCTTTTGATAATGATGACAATCGTCAATGCTGCGTCTTTCCCAGCATGGACCAGCCCGCGATACCACTTGGAAAATTGTACATCTGACAGCTGTAATTCAATGAGTCTATGGTATCCTTAAAGAGCGGTCCCGATGGTATGTTATTCCTCTACTTTTCTTGCATCTTCATTCTCTTGGAAGCTCCTGGGTCACTTCATGAACATTGGGTTCTTTGGTGTGCTTTGCATTCAGGTCTGTACATACCCAAATTGTTCCACTTTGACGATAACCACTGACTCGTGTGCCAGTCCTGTACTTTCAAGCCTTCACCAAAGATCACTGGTGGTTGAAGTGTTTCGTTACTTGGATCACTTTTATCGAAGTTGTTCAAACCGTTTTGGTAATGATTGATGGTGTGAGAGTGTTTAGAACCGGGTGGGGAAACCTCGACGCACTGGGTGCCGTTGGTATGATGTGGTTCAGTGTACCAATATTGATGAGCGTCTATACGTCCTCGTCCCGTCATCTTTTGTACCTAATCGTGAAGCGTTTCAGTCAGCTTTTTTGCTCAATCATTCTTCAATTGGCAAATTCTAGTCTCGTAAACCAACTCAACGAGAGAAGATGGGATACTCATGATCGTCTCTTGGTAGAGTCTGGAACCTATGTAGGGGACCTCATAGGCTCACTTCGGACTTCGAAAATCGCAGATGCCGAACCCTAACCACAGAGTGTGCCGTCGGACCGGAACCAGATGGATACAAGCTCGCAGCTTTTGCACTACTGATGCATCATATACCTCAAATTTACTGCCTTTAGTTAAAATTGCATATCTAAGGTCTGTCTATGGTTCATCATTCCTTGAATTTTCACTATAGATCACCTGCAACTCGATAACAATCCTCCAAATGGCCGGATGCGCTGCAACAACTGCCCACACTGCACTGTTGAGGGGCTGTGCCACATCAATCTCTCCATTATACGTAGATTACACTGGTGAAAGTGGGATGAGTGCTCAGTGAACACTGGATGATTTAGCGTGATTGGTAACCAGCGGTAACCCTAACCTTAGTGCATTTCAAAACTCCAAAGTGAGCCTCACAGGGTACCCCCACATAGGCTCTAGTCTTCTACATATAATGGAGAGATTGATGTGGCACAGCGCCTCAACAGTGCAGTGTGGGCAGTTGTTGCAGCGCATCCGGCCATTCGGAGGATTGTTATCAAGTTGCAGGTGATCTATAGTGAAAATTCAAGGAATGATGAACCATAGACAGACCTTAGATATGCAATTTTAACTAAAGGCAGTAAATTTGAGGTATATGATTCAGTAGTGCAAAAGCTGCGAGCTTGTATCCATCTGGTTCCAGTCTGATGGCACACTCTGTGGTTAGGGTTTGGCATCTGCAATTTTTGAAGTCCGAAGTGAGCCTATGAGGTACCCCCTACATAGGTTCCAGACTCTACTAAGAGACAATCATGAGTATCCCATCTTCTCTCGTTGAGTTGGTTTACGAGACTACATAGGCTTCAGACTAGGCAAATTCTTATCCTGAGCAAAGCAATCTGGGTGCCTGCAATCGTCTTACTAGTACGCCATTGACGATAATATGCATCCCATGATACTCATCAGATCTTTAGTTATCAATCGTGCAGTGTGTTGGAGGAATATGGACGGGTGCTAAAGCACATCACTTGAACAACTACATGCACAGTCAAGGGCAACTATTTGTGGTTGTGTCTGTTAGTACTGATCTTCGCGTCAACACCTATCATTCTGATTTTCCTAGGTGTGGCTTGGCGGCGCCGCGACTGCCGATCTCATTATTGCGGGGAGTTTAGTATTCTACCTTCACCGATCTCAGATCGATGATCTCGCAGCGGCGAGCCCGCTGTACACCAGGTTACTATGTTTAATCGTTGAGACCGGAATGCTCTGTGCTGTCATCGCGGTACTAGATTTGACATTGTTCCTGGTGTTCCGACATTATAATTATCACCTTGCACTATCTACAGCGCTCTGCAAACTCTATTCGAACAGCCTGCTTGTGGTGAATCCCCATCTCACGACTTCGCATATCGTCAGTCACTTAAAACATATGGCAGGTTCTCAATTCGCGCGCATTCATCAGACGCGGCCTCTTGACGAGCAATGGAAACACTTTCTCATTGCTTGACACACCCTCAATGGATGCTCGCCTATGTAACATGGCCACAGATGAACCTAGAAAGAGCATTCACAACTCACATTTCACGAGCTGATGCGCCTGCGTACAGAAGAAACCTCTCAGCAATATATTTTTAATGGAAACTTACACAGTACCGCCTGGAATTATTCAGGATACATTGAAACATACCATATCCTCAATCGCATCACTTCAGACATGTGAAGCAAACCCTCTTCAATCTGGGTGAGTTGTTTAGGCTGCCAGCAGTGCTTAATGGGGTACGTTCTAGAACATGCAGTTGCTCAGGTCATCGTGGGTGTATCAATACACAGTGAGTCATGTTGTAAGGGCTAGGTTACTCTAGGAAAATTGTTCGCGTGCACAACGCATGTATGGTATGCACATGTACTCCTATGACTCGTTATGACTTCATCTATGACTCTTTTCCTTTCTTGACTCTTTATTACACAGCGTACGGCTCCGTAAATAGTATAAAAGGCTGTTGTCAGTACTACAATATCATCTCTTTTCTACCCCAACCTTGGAAACACGTGTGCGTTTGTCTTGCGAGGCCCGTGTTGGGTCCACGAACTACGCGTCTCGATAACCGGATTGATCTCCGAGATCCTCGTCTCTTCCCTGACGATCATCCTTACAGAGCCGAAAGCTCTCTTTGATCTACCCGCACTTCAGGACACACCACTGTTACACGTGGTAAGTATCATAACGTTCGCTAGGTACAGATTGTGTACTAACAACTCCCATCTTTCTTGCACGAGTTCTCGTGCCTTCTTACACATGTTGTATTCAAACATTGGCGTTGGGAGGACACGACTAGCACGGAGCTTCATGTCATACTACGACTACTGCTATAGTAATTCCAAATACGAGCGTTCTTCATGTCCTCTAGGAGGAAGAACAACCTTCCTGAGGAACCGGATCCTCCCAGCAGTACGCGTAGCAAAGGCAAATCGCGGAGCAGTTATGCCGACCCAACGACAGCCAGCGCGTCTAAGGTTAAAGGGAAGGAGAAAGACGTAACATCTCCAAGCCCAGCTCCCGCGAATAGTTCTTCGAAGAAGAAAAAGGATAAAAAGAAAAAGAACAAAGATCTTCAAGAACCTACTCGAAGATCTAGTCGACTCAACACTTCTGGTATTGAAACAGTGACAGCAGTCAACGAGCCTGTTACTGAACAAGAGCCGAGTCACCGAAGTTCTCAACCAGAAGTGACGCCGGTAAACGAAGAAGCGTTACAAACCACAGAGGAATGGGTCAACGCGACGGAAGGAAATGAGACGTCAGCTGTTGCTATGGCTCGTTTGTACAGAGAATACGCGGAAGAGCCGGCAAACGACAGAATGGATTCTGTGCAAGAACAGGTTATCTTCTACAAAACGTACATTCTAGTACGGGACAACATAATTCAGAGAAGTGACATGAGAATTTCTAAGTTGCCAGAGTTTACACTCCAGCCGGTCTTCCTTGAGGCTGTCGACAATGTCGTTCAATCCCTGCAGGAGCATCTGAATCAAGCCGCCTCTATCTCCGGACTCCCTCGAGCTTGGAGGATAGACCCTACGGGTCTGTATTCTCAGACCATCAACTACGGCGCCAACGACTACAGAACTTTGGTAGCGACGTGGAACGCCTTATCCAATCGATTAAAGAGAGGTCGCAGCTTCCTGGAAAGATATCAGCAAACCATGATTCCAAGTCTAGAGAATGCTTCACCTTTATCACCCCGGTCGACAAACCCAGACTTGCATCGAGAAATAGAGCATGAACTAACGACCGCTTTGAAGTTACATGCTGCATACGCAAAGATTCCTTCACTGAATCGATCCTTGGAGGACACTGGAAGACAAGCCTTGCTCGAAGGAGAATACAAATGGGAAAGGTTGCTATCGATTGATGAAAGTTTTAAGGAAATTCGGGAAGTCGCGGCTTCACCTTCAAAACGATCCTTCGGATTTCCTCCTTATAATCCTCTATTCTATGCTGAACCATCGGGTGCGTCGGTCTTGAATCCTTTGGGATCATCAAGAGGGTATCGGCCGCAAGGACTGTATGGTATTCCAGAAGATTATGGGTCGGAGGACGAGGTTGAAGAAGGGTTACAAACGCCTACTCCCTTGCGCCCTCCAACGGTGTCTTACAGGTTTGCAGGAAGCCAAGAGCCTGCATTGAATTACTCGTTTAACATGTCAACAGCAGGCACGAAGTTCAAAGCAAAGAAGAACTTCTTTTCGGGACCTATGGGTGAATTCTCAACTCCGCGAAGCCATACAGAAGACAATGGTAAATCACCTCAGAATGCAGGCTGGGAACATACCAGAGCGGCAGGCCCTACTCCTTCAAGGATGTTCACGGCTGCGGAGGACACCCCTCAGTCGACAAGAACAGCACCCCTTCCGAGACAGACTTCATCCTCATTGCAACAAGTTCCTCCGTCCAGCGCACCTCAGCCAAGAGGAACGATGCGGCCCCAAGCTGGGCATACTCCATCGCCGTCTCATAGCAGGAGAAATGATCCTGATGTCAACAAATCAGAGCATCATTCGGTACACAGTCAACTGCGGAGCCAACCACGAGAAGCTTCTGAAGCAAGTTGAGCTTCGAGAACGTCTCAGAGAGCTCCAAATGTAGGTCGACCAAACTCGCATGCATTGGTACCTACGGCCTCAAGACACACCCCTTTGGGTACGCCACCAGCCTCCGTACCGAGACAATTGCAACATACCCCCTCAGGCTCTCCAAATCCGTCCAGGCATTCGGCTGCACCTCCAGATCCTCCTAGTTCGTCGCACGGGGGAGCTTCCAATTGCTGAGGAAGTAATTGCAGACCTCCTCCACCGCCTGATGATCCACCTTCTTCAGATTCACCCTCGGAACCGAGTTCTTCATCATCATCCTCTAATCATTGAGGTAGAGGCCCGAGAGGACATTGGGGCCATCAAGGACATAGAGGACATAGGGAATATGAAGGTGAAAGAGGTCAATAAGGTCAAATGGGTCCTAGAGGCCGACACGGAGATAGAGGAGATGAGGGTCCTCCTGGACCACCAGGTCCCCCAGCAGCGGTTGCTCCGCAAAACCAGCCACTTGGAGGTGGGTTTCAGAGGGATCCTTCGGAAGTATTCATCAAAGGAGAACTGAAACCGGAGAATATCCCTACCTGGGACGGTAACGCTTATAAAGCCGTCGAATACTTTTCAAAGGTCATCAATCTGGCAGCTTTAGGTCCTCGTATGCCAGAATACTTGGGCGCGTGGCTCTGGAAAAGTTTTGAGGAAGACTCGGACATTTATACATGGTTCAATACCTTACCTCCTCTGGATCAAGCAGAGGCCCGTCAAAGCGTGTATAACATGTTAAACCTCATTAAGGAAGACTTCCTAGGCGACAGCTGGCAGGCACTGATGAACGACGTCTTCGAATCACAACGGTTCCGTCAACGAAGTCATGAGACTGAGTCCCCGCAAGCGTTCATAACACGCCGTGCCATGTATAGTCGGATGTTAACCCAGACTCCTGTGGGCTCGCAAGAAGAGGCCCGAGCCATCCTAAGGCGCGCGCCTATCGTATGGCGCCCCATCCTCAACTCGTCAACTGTTAGGGACACCAAGATGTTAATGGCTTGGGTAATCGAACAAAGTAAAGCATTGGTCATTTCCTATACTCAAGATACAGGACGTACTGGGTATAATCAAGTCCGTAACGAGGTAGCAAACATCTTAAAGCAAATGGGTATTGAACCCAAAGATCGAGAACGCCCCCGTTACAGGAATCCGGCCAACGCGAATCTGACGACAATGCGAGAAGATGCTGATGAAGAAGGAAGCGCATGCCTCGGAGAGCCGGAAGAAGAACACGGCGACTGTAATCACGAAGCCTGTCAAGTAGGTGTCAGGAAACAGAGAGCTCCTCCGAAGGAGTACTTCTTCAAGAGAAATGACAGACCTACGAAATTTCAGAAGCCTCCGCCGTCTCCATGTAAAATCTGCAGCAGTCCCTTACATTGGGATAAGGAATGTCCACATGCTGCAGAATACGAAGCGTTGCTGAAAAGGAAATCAGCGCATCACGTCACGGTTGAGGAGGAATATGAATGTACCTTCCAGGCGATGATAATCAAACATTCTGCGGCGCAGCAGTTCAATATGGACAGAGTTCAGGGTTTTGAAGTGGTGTCTTGCACCACGCAGGTTACCGAAGCCTTGCGTGTAGAGAGTAAGTCCGATGAAGCGGTTAAACCGCCCGTAAAACGAAGACCTTTGGTACAAATAGAAGATGTATCAGATTCTGATGAATGTGACAACGTTAACAACTATACGTCGGAACGTTACACGGTCAAAAAGATCTCATCAGAAGAAAGCACTGCACAAGACAATCACGAAATCCCGGAACCAAATCCTCCAATTGTGGAAGCTTCAACGAATGACACGAGTAATCCAGTAGAAGAAGAGGCGCCCACACCTCCTGAACACAGACAGTTGAAAAAGAAACGGATAACAAAGACCGGATCTTCAGCAGTAGGAGTGTCAGTACTGGCAGTAAAAGGATGGTTAGGAAACACTCACCAAGAGCAAGTATACCTACGACATGACTCCTGCGCCAACATTTCGCTGATATCGAAGGAACTCTACGAGAGCATTGATAACCGTCCCGCTCTACAACAAGGACACAAAATAAAGCTGTGGCAAGTCACCGACAAGGAGAGTACCTTACACGGATACGTAACGCTGCCGGTCTTCACAGAATCCGAAAATGGGGAGTTGATTGAAACAGAAGTCGAGGCATATGTTCTGTCGAACATGTCCATCCCAATACTGTTGGGCGAAGATTACCAGCTCACTTACGAAATAAGCACTAAAAGGAGCGTAAGCAATGGAACTCGAATAGCGTACGGCAATGACGATGGACTAACGGTCAAAGCAGAAGCAGTTTCAAGATCCAAAGACATCGGTAAACTTCGGGCTAGCGCATTTGCCCTACAAAGTTTCGTAAAAGCAAAGCTGCATCGTAGGAATAAGCATCAACGCCAGCATCGGAAGAACAAAATACGAACGGATGAACTCATCATTCGAGCAACAAGAGAAATCAAGATCAAACCACATCACACTTGCAACATTGAAATCTCCGGGCCCTTTGACGTTGAGAAAATATGGTTAGTCAACAGGACTTTGATAGAAGAATCAAAGAATTCCTACCTGGCCATACCGAACGTACTGATTTCGTCGAGTAACCCCTTCATACCGGTTTCAAATCCATCCGGCCAACCAAAGATCATACGAAAAGGCGAAGCTCTAGCCGTGATTTGCGAAGCCAGCGAGGCGTTCCAACATCCAGAATCCGAAGGAGACCTAGAAGCAAGGAAGGTTAGTGCCAACCTAATTTCAGCTGTAATCAACCTACAGCTGAAGGAGGATGAAACAAGAGAAGCTAATCACGCAACCTCCGAACCGCGAGAGGAAGAAGAGAAGGAAGAAGAGTACGGGCCTAAGACGGCAGCAATGCCAGACCCTACTATCTATCCTTCGGAGAAAATCAAGGAACTACTCAACGTAGGGGATCTACCGGAGGAATTACAGGAGGAAGCTTGGACGATGTTGAGCAAGCACCTTAAAGCTTTCGGTTTTGATGGACGATTAGGGCATCTGAAAGGAGAAGCGAAAATCAGACTCAAGGAAGGAACGAATCCTATCAGCTTACCAATGTACAATGCATCCCCAGAGAAACGGCAGCTCATCGACAAGCAACTGGAGACTTGGTTCGAACAGGACGTCATCGAACCATTGAAGAGTCCGTGGGGGGCCCCAGTGGTAATCGCGTACCAAAACGGGAAACCTCGGTTCTGTGTGGACTACAGGAAACTCAACGCTGCTACCATAGCGGACGAGTTCTCTATTCCCAGGCAAAGCGACATTCTGGCCGCTCTTTCAGGAGCGAAAGTGATGTCCACTCTTGACGCACTGTCAGGGTTCACTCAGCTAGGTATGTTCGAACCAGATATCGAGAAGACGGCGTTTCGGACGCACCGCGGGCTATTCCAGTTCAAGCGAATGCCTTTTGGACTGCGAAACGGGCCGTCAATTTTCCAAAGGATCATGCAAGGCATTTTATCCCCATACCTGTGGCTATTCGCCTTGGTGTACATAGATGACATTGTTATCTACTTGTCGACATTTGAGGAACATATTGAGCATTTGGATAAAGTGCTCACTGCGTTAGAAGAAAGCGGCGTGACGATGTCTCCGAAGAAGTGCCATTTCTTCTACACTTCTATTTTGCTGTTAGGACACAAGGTGTCAAGACTAGGCTTTGCCACTCACGAAGCAAAAGTAGAGGCGATCATGCACCTCAGCCGGCCAAGAAAGGTTTCGGAACTACAAATGTTTATCGGTATGTTAGTCTATTTCCAGATGTTCATACCATACTTTGCGGACCAATTAGGACTGTTGTTCCAGAAGTTACGGAAAGGCGCCAGCTGGGAATGGACAGCAGAGCACGAACACGCATGGACAAGCGCAAAAGAAGCCTTAAGGGATGCACCAGTACTGGGGCATCCAATGGAAGGCCTCCCATACCGTTTGTACACAGACGCCTCGGACGAGGCCTATGGATGTACACTGCAGCAGATACAGAAGATCAGCGTGAAAGATCTGAAAGGGACGAAGGCTTACGAAAAACTGGAGAAAGCTTGGAATGAAAAGGAGCCTGAAGTGCCGAAACTGTGGACTACGATGAATACGACAATTCTCACTGACGGATACCCCCAAACATGGGGACCAACATTAGACGATACGGTGGTATGGGTAGAGCGCGTAATCACTTACTACTCCAGGCAATTCAAAGGAGCGGAGACGCGCTATTCAGCCACGGAGCGAGAGGCATTAGCAGCTAAGGAAGGATTAGTGAAATTTCAACCATTTATTGAAGGAGAGTTTACCTCTCTAATAACAGATCACGCAGCACTACAGTGGGCGCGAACTTACGAGAATTCAAACAGAAGATTAGCAGCTTGGGGCACAATCTTCTCCGCATACGCACCCAAGCTTGAAATATGACACCGACCAGGACAGGTCCACTCCAACGTCGATCCATTGTCAAGACTTCCGAGGGATCCTCCAGAGCACGTATCCCCTTCGGGAGAAGGGGAAAAGTCGCTAAAACCAAACAACGACTTAGCAGAAAGTCAGGAGGAAGCGCAGAACGCGAAGCCGGCACAGAAAGTAGACGCTATGTGGATCATGGGCGAGTCTTATGTGATGACAAGGAGTCAGGCGAAAAAGACAGTCGTGGATGCTCCCAACTTCGACGTGGGGGGGCAAGATACGAAGGTAGACAAAGATCAACAAGGTAGCGACATCGAAGTAGGAAGCGAAGGAACGTCTGATCAGAAATCAGACGATCACAATCAAGGCATGTCTAACACAAGATTAGAAGACGCGTCTAAGGAACTATGGCAAGCCTTGCAGGACGCAGAAGAAGCTGCAGATCAATCAGCGAAAACCTTCGTACACATGAACACCGAACTATGTGTACAGTTCTTGGATGGATATAAAACAGACCAGGAATTCAAGACAGTTTACAAAGAAACTAAAGCTTCGAAGGACAATCGTTCTCTAGGAAAAAGGTTCTTAACCAACAAACAAGATCTGCTATATTTCCTAGACGCAAACTTGCAGCCGCGCTTATGTGTCCCGAAAGCTCTTAGACAGTCCATACTTACGGAAGGCCATGAGTCGCCAGTAGAAACGGCGCACCTCAGCCACGAACATCTATGGAAGAAATTATCATCAAAATTCTACTGGCCTAGAATGAAGAAGGATGTCACCGAGTTCTGCACCACGTGCGACGTATGCCAGAAAATCAAGCCATCTACTTTTGGGAAGTACGGGATGCTCATTCCAAATTCAATCCCTGACCGTCCATATCAATCAATATCTCTTGACTTCATTGTGGATCTACCGTGGTCGGGAGACTACAATGCCATTCTAGTAGTGGTTGATCGCTTGTCGAAACACGCGCAGTTTATCCCTACCACTACAGGAGCTGACGCAGAAGAATTTGCTAGATTATACGTCAAAAACGTGGCTTGCAGATACGGTCTGTCCGACTCAATTATAGCAGATCGCGATCCACAATGGATGGCTGACTTTTGGAAAGGAATAGCGAAGTTCTTGAAGACTAAAATGAGTATTTCTTCGGCTCATCACCCGCAACATGATGGTCAGACAGAGAACATCAACAAACAACTAGAAGTCATGTTGAGGGCATATGTGTCTAAGGACAAAAAGAACTGGGCCAAGTTCCTGTATCTACTCGAGTTCGCGTACAACTCACACAAAAGTGCTTCGACCAAGGATACGCCCTTCAATATTCTTTTAGGATTCCTGCCCGAATCTCCGTTAGACCGACTAAACCAGCATCAGACGTCACTCACCGCGAAAGGAGGAATGCTGTTGCCAAAAGCAAAAGAGTTCATGTCGACACTAGACGTGCACTGCAAAAGCGCAAGAAACACGATAGCTAAAGCCCAAGAGACCCAAGCCAAGTACTACAACCTCCACCGAAAAGACGTACCCAAAGAATTTAAACCTGGGAATCTAGTGTTAGTAAACCCTCACTCATTGAAATGGATTGAGAGTAAAGGGAAAGGAGCTAAGCTTACGCAGAAGGGAATAGGGCCTTTCGAAATCCAAGAGGTCGTAAATCCAAAAGTGTTCAAGCTGAGAATGAGCAGCCTCTATCCGGGTTCGCCGGTATTCAACATTGACCATCTGAAAATCTACAGGCCTTCTCCTTCCGATTGGCCGGAACGAATGTTGATGCCAGAAACGCGTGCGGGTCAAGAAAAACGCGAAGAAGGTGTGGAAGAAATCGTGGGACATCGGTACCGAGGAGGAAAACTGGAATTCCTGATCCGATGGGAAGGGTACGGTCCTCAATTCGACTCGTGGGGCAGCCAAGCACGCGTTTCCAACGCTCCCGAGTTAGTCCGAGCCTATAAGAAAGAAAATAAATTATAAAATGAAGCAGGAGCGAAGAAAAGCGAGGCGCGGTTAGCGTTGAACGTGGTAAACGCGCTCGCAGTGAAGTAAATTATCAATGATTGACTTATTGACGGATACATCTTATGTCAACAAAATTGAAAAAGCAGAAAGAACGAAGAGTCAGAATATAGCCGAGGCTAGTATAAAAGCTCACCTCTATAATGCAGAAAATTAGACAATCTCGCCCGTCTACAACCCATACAACAGTCATTCACAATGCCTTCAGGTTACCTACTCAGAGACAGCACCTGTAGCGTCCCTTTCTCCTCGCGTCTTCTCCCTCTAGCCAACCCCTCGCTGGCCACGGTCATCGCAATCAACGCACCCAAAGGGTTACACTCTGGTAAGCCAGTCGTCCTAGCCAATTGAGTTGCTAGCGATGTCCGGCTGATCACTTTCGGGCTCGATCGACTCGATGCCTTGAGGTTTAGCGCGGACGACATGCTAAAGCCAGTGGAATTCCGTCCTGACGAGCCGTGGGCAGCGTTTGGATCGACGGAGGACGTAGCATATGGTGATAGATTGTTGGATATTACGAGTAGACGTCCAGTTCCAGTGGCGGAGATCGAGACCGGCATATGGAGATTCGACAGGTTGATCGCGAAGGAAATGGTAGCCAGGATAGAGGAAAGGGTTAAATGTGTCGAGGAAGTAGTCAGGAACGGAAGATTGCCGGCAGGCAGTCCATTTCCGCATCTTTACAGCCCGGCCCAGCTCCTTGATCCGGGCATGTCCCTGAATGCTGCCAAGACGTTGTGGGCGCTCACAAAGCTAACGCTTAACGAGTGCAACACGTATCTCTTGTATCAACGCTGTCTTATGGGGGAAACGGCCTGGAAAGCCTGCCTTTCCCCAGAGTCCCTAAGCGTGTTACAAGAGGAGCGATGGGGGAACGTCTCATGCAGAGGTGCAGTTCTTGATTTTGCAGAAGCTTCACACGGACCCATCGCTCGATTGCTGACTAGCAGCGATGTCATCTTCTATTATCGCGAATACTCGCTGCTATCGGACAATCCAGGAGAGCGCAAAGCCTTTTGCCGCGCCTTCCGTCTAAATCCCGATCTCATTGATTCCTACCATGACGAATGCGGCAGAGCCAGCGCATTCCTTGACAAAAACTCCATATATCCTTTCCACACTCCCATCGTTCACAACCTACTACGCGCTTACGACGAACATCTGATTAAAGTCTCTTCCGAGTTGGTTTCGATTCCCCCTGCTGCCATTCCCCCTCGGATGAAATGCTTCCTACTCCCGTCCGCTGACTGGCAAACGATTCCCATCGACTACGACACGGCCGTACTGATGTCCTGGTGTTTCGTATCCACGGTGGAGATGTCGGGATACAGAGACCAAGTTCTAGTCCTTCACTCGGACATTCGTCTCGCGTACGAAGAGCACTCCCCAGCTCGTCGAGCCTTTCAGAAGATCTTAGGGGACGCCATTTGCGACAGATCGTACCAAAAGGCCATGTCCTTTCTTGAGCGACACATCGCGTCACATGGACCGTCCTTGGCGGTGCAGGAAGTCAACAACCTTCCCTTCCCTTACTTATCTGTGGATCCTCCCTCGACGAGAGTTATCTCACAAGCCGCAGCCGAGGAGATAGCAGGCATCATATACCGTAACCTGGCTGTTGTTGGGGAACCCGACGTCGTTCAACTCAACCCAGCTTTTGATGCGCCGAGCGGCCTGAATTTTCACGCACCAATGGCCGAGGCCCCAGCGCCAGAATTTTCCCCTATCCTCAACGCGACAACGTTTAAATTAATGCGGCACTCGCCGATGGGCTTGGAGGAAGGAGAGTATCATCCGACCTCCATGGATCGAGATGTGTCGCCTTTGACTTACCCACTTACCGACGATGAGTTTCCGGCTACGACGTCAGTAGCAGGGCCTTCAAGGCTCCGAAGTCGTCCTCGCCCGAGCCCTTACGATCGTCGCCCAGTGCAGAATTGCGGAACGTGTAGAGGGGATCACGAGATTGGAACTTGCCAATGGGAACATTTGGCGACTGCTATTGTCAACGCAGGGAATGTGAATGCTGTATAATCAAGAGCGGGGGGCTATGTAAGGGCTATGTTACTCTAGGAAAATTGTTCGCGTGCACAACGCATGTATGGTATGCACATGTACTCCTATGACTCGTTATGACTTCATCTATGACTCTTTTCCTTTCTTGACTCTTTATTACACAGCGTACGGCTCCGTAAATAGTATAAAAGGCTGTTGTCAGTACTACAATATCATCTCTTTTCTACCCCAACCTTGGAAACGTGTGTGCGTTCGTCTTGCGAGGCCCGTGTCGGGTCCACGAACTACGCGTCTCGATAACCGGATTGATCTCCGAGATCCTCGTCTCTTCTCTGACGATCATCCTTACAGAGCCGAAAGCTCTCTTCGATCTACCCGCACTTCAGGACACACCACTGTTACACGTGGTAAGTATTATAATGTTCGCTAGGTACAGATTGTGTACTAACGACTCCCATCTTTCTTGCACGAGTTCTCGTGCCTTCTTACACATGTTGTATTCAAACATTGGCGTTGGGAGGACACGACTAGCACGGAGCTTCATGTCATATAGACTAAAGTGGAACAAGAATCTCAGTGGATGAGCCAAGTCCTGGTCCAGGATGATCGGACACCACACTTGGTTGTATTTAGTCTTGTTGGTCAACGGTATTCTCGTTCTGTTCCTGATTTCCCTTCCACTGTCAGTCGGCCCCGAGTCTAGCAGCGTGATTGTTGCTGTGAAAGCGCAATAACAGCGCGCACAGTAACTGCAGCCGTGCACTGGCAAGTTACGATGGAGCGTTGTAGACTAATTTCTAGAGGCGTCGGCAGTAGGCAGACATCATCGCCCCAAACAGAACTCGGGGGAAAAAGACTCGCGAAGCTAGCGCCAAAGTGTGGTGTTAGAGAGTGCGAGTTCCCGGAGAAAGAGTACACATACTGACAAACATTATCAACAAGGATCAGACTGTTCAAATTTGAACGAAGACAACACCCGCACACTTCAAAGCTTGGATTTTGTTACCAAAATATGTTGACTAGAATCTTGTTCGACAATAGATCTGAGAGACTCGGCAATGAACCGGCAAGAATACAGTTCTGATACCATTGGGCGCCGGAACACAGCAGCCACTTGGGTCAATTGACTCCTTGTTTCGTAGGAATAAGTTCCCGTTTGAAGGTGCAATGTTGAATTAAAATACTTCAGTGACTGCCGTCAACACGGCTATTTCCTGTCGCGAGTTGACGACAAAGGCCTAGCTTTTAGTTAAACAACATAGATTTAGAGTCATTGATGCACCATTATTACAACTACTTTCAACTTCGTCCTTCAAACATATATAATGGGAATCACGAGAATCAGAACACTTCATACGAGTCACCGAGATGAACAGTTTCTGAAGATTTCATGTTAGAGAAGCAATCACTATCTGAAATGGTAGGCCGTACTGGGATCTTCATTCCTTCTTCCCGAGTCAATTCCCTCATTCGAAGGCATTTCAGCAAGCTCCACTCGTTGAACTGCTTCCTGCGGGTATGCACCCATATGGCCTCTGCTAATGCGGGGATGTTTGGACAAAACATGAATTGATAGCGTCGTTTCTGCAGAATCAGCATATTGTCCTATCTTTCCGTTAACCACCCGTAATCTTGAGTTCAGGATCTATGAAAGGGATGAGAATACCTCACAGAAAATCGCAAATTACTCACTGCAAACAAACTGTTCAAGTACACCTTTGTGAGAGTGATACTGGGAGCTAAATGATAGTTATTGTGCATGAAGACCAGGTACAAAATTAGATCCAGCACTGCGCATACAGCACAGACTGTTCCTGTCTCCACAACAAGGCATATAATCCTTGAAAGGAGGATGTTGGTCTGACACATGCCCGTCCGGGATTTCAACAGCGTCAAGGACATAGACACAGCAATGAGGGTATTACAGGAAGCTGTCCCAGCAAGCCAGATCTACAGGGCTTATTATTGGCGTCAATGAAAGCGTAGTACAAACTCATACTGAAGCTGAAACATAGGTGTTGGCTTGAAGCATCGAGAAATGGCTCAAGCGTCTCGCACAATCCCCAGCATAAGTACCAGCAATGCCTTGAGTCAGAGACAACTGCTTGGCGAGTGAACTACCA
Organism: Mucidula mucida; assembly: GCA_015501055.1. Lineage (NCBI taxonomy): Eukaryota > Fungi > Basidiomycota > Agaricomycetes > Agaricales > Physalacriaceae > Mucidula > Mucidula mucida. Next base: position 114,913 of record JADNYV010000058.1, on the reverse strand, counting down.
CAATTATCTCGAAAGAGCGGTACACACCGGGACGATGAGGCCTGGAGTCCATTATTGCTTCATGAGCCGCCAGACCATATACAAACAGCTTAAAGAATTCCGCGCACCCATGAAGGGAGGTTTCCAGTCGAGATTTCCGTTGATTCAACCAAATAGAGGTGTTGCCGCAGCATCTAGAGTATGTGTATTGGGACACAGTTTTTTGTGAACCAGTAGCTCATGAACAATTCTCTACCTCATGACGCCAACCTTCTCCTTCTTGCCCGTGTGCTGCGCTGACCGATTTTGCTCCGCATCCTGTCTTCAAAGTAGTCTGGAGCCTATGTGGGGGTACCCTGTGAGATGCACTAAGGTTAGGGTTACCGCTGGTTACCAATCACGCTAAATCATCCAGTTTCACTGAGCACTCATCCCACCTTCACCAGTGTAATCTACGTATAATGGAGAGATTGATGTGGCACAGCCCTCAACAGTGCAGTGCGGGCAGTTGTTGCAGCGCATCCGGCCATTCGGAGGATTGTTATCGAGTTGCAGGTGATCTATAGTGAAAATTCAAGGAATGATGAACCGTAGACAGACCTTAGATATGCAATCTTGACTAAAGGCAGTAAACCGAGGTACATGATGCATCAGTAGTGCAAAAGCTGCGAGCTTGTATCCATCTGGTTCCGGTCCGACGGCACACTCTGTGGTTAGGGTTCGGCATCTGCAATTTTCGAAGTCCGAAGTGAGCCTATGAGGTACCCCTACATAGGTTCCAGACTCTACTAAGAGACGATCGTGAGTATCCCATCTTCTCTCGTTGAGTCGATTTACGAGACTATCTTCAAAGCCAATCCCGCCGCAGCGAATGTATCGCGTCAGTCATCGTCCATCCTGGGGTACGCGATGTGCGTAGCTTGACTGACGGCAGCGGTATCCTTGGATTAACCCTCGCGAGCATTGAGGAATTCGGGACAAAAGAACGAAAGAAAGGTCATGGCTTGGCGAGTCGGCATGTTGACACCGACCGATCAATCCCGTGTCCTCCACACTGTTCATGAAGTCCAAATGCCATGTACATAGAAATCATTTGGATATGTTATAACGAGGATGAGGACTAATTTAAGAGCCTCCGCTACCGGCAGAGTAAAAATGAGCATGGCAGTATGTTCACAAATTCCTCACAATGGCGGAGCCGTCTCCATTGCGGTAGGTAACATAGCGTTATGAACGGAGTGGGATGCATGTTGGAGGGAAAGAAATCCAGCAATGGCCAGAGTGTCGCGCACCGAGTAGCATGCAACAGTATGACTAGCTTTACATGTGGGTGGGGCGTTCTCGCAGCAGAATAGGCAGAACATGTCTCGAAAAGAAGGGATGGAATGGAGAAATACATAGCTACAAAGATAAAAACACCAAGATGTGTCTATATGGAAAGGTCGCCGCCGCGTCTTAGCAGATGTTCCTCTACCTCGTCCATCTCGATATCTGAATCGTCATCTGAGGTATCATCGTCATTGTCGTGGTCAAGATACGTCTCCTCGTCAACGTTTTCGAGACCGGGTTGTCCAGTTCGTTGCCTGAGGCGACCCAGAACATCATTCATAGATAACTCGATATACTCCTCGTGACGGTACGCCGGCTGACTGGCTTTGATTTCGTCCAAAAACGACAGTCGATCATCCAAGTCCTCCAAAAACTCGTCCGCAAGCGAGGTGACCTCGGGCAAAGAAAACCCGAAGGTCCCTCGTATTCGCTCGTCATGAGTGATATCACAGCCGATAGGCGTGAACAAAGAATCCCCTTTGTACTGTGAATGAACCCAAGCGGGCTCGTCTTCAATGGGACGCCCAAGGAGAACGCCACCGGCAATGCACTGATGTTCGAGAGCGTCTTGTATTGGACGAATGACGTAGACGTCGAGTAAGAAAGCAGCGTGAAACGCGCTGTCAGGCGTTGAATGGATGAGCGGCCAATTCAGATCCTCAACGAGGACGATCATTTTAGGTGTTCTAGTGACACGTAGGAGATGCTGAGTAGGGTATGAGATTGCAAGACAGAGACTCAAAATATAAGCACACGCACAATAATGTTCTGGAAAGTCTTGCGCGAATTATAGTCAAAGTAGGCGTCTCTGTCACGAATAGACAAGTGCAAGCTTCTACCAATCTGATGTAAGAGTGATCGGAGTTGGCAATTCATGTAACGGTTGATACGACTCTCCATGTCATTCAGACGTGTGTTGTGCTCAAAGGCCCAGCCCATGTCCAGCTCGAGGATGACGGTTGCTGGCTCAGGCGCAGGCAAGCAGGTGGCGGCGGGAAAGAGATCGGGGAGTACATCACTGGTATCAAACTGGTAAACAGACATGGCGGTTGTGATAAACGCTGTCTGCCCGAGTCCAGTTGGACGCCTCACCAAGGCGAGCTTATTGTGCTCAGGTGCTAAAGCACATAGAGAGCACACATAGGGAAGTTTGTCAACCCATACTGTGCCGGGGTTTAAGAGAAAGTCGTCGAAGCTACCGACTAGCGGTAATTCGCTCTGAACGCAGTTCAGTTAAATGGTTGAAGATAAAAGACAGCAAACTCACTGCTGCAGGACCCGCTGTCGACTTGTACAAATGCGTGCGAATACGGAGTGGGGGAGAAAAATCCGGGCCTGGAGGCAACATGAGCATGAGCGAATTCGGCAGGCACGAGCAGTCGTCTGCGGATAGAGCCGAAGATGGGGGTGCCAATAATGCAAAACATTGCTTTGTTTGGTTGGGGCTTGTTGGAGGTGTGTCTGTTTTCTTGGGGCTTGGTGGAGGTGTCTCTGACGATGAGTCCGAGGCTGGTTTCTCGAAGAAAGGGTCGCCAGAGCTCGTTGAAGATGACGATCCTGAATCTGACGTACGCATGTCATTGTCAGAACTGAGTTAACGCCAGAAACGCGCACTTACCAGAGTCATCTGAATGCACTGACTGCCGGTCGTCATCATTGTTCACATTGCACATAGCAGAGTCTAGATGCGGGGCGTTGTACACAATGGGTACGAGTGTAGTGAGCGGACGGTCGGATAGTGGTGGTGGTGGTGGTAAGTGGTCAACGCGTGAATTTACACTCCGTCCTACTTGCCGATCAACACAAAGGACCAATCACGTGGTCAGCTTTGACTTTGAACATACCGTTTTTGGAGAACAATGGAGCCCGTGGGACTCTGGCCTTGCAGACAACGCGCCGAGCAGAGTGTTGCCTCTCTTTTGTTTCTCTCTCACCATCATGTCGACCATCCCAAGACAGACCTACACGTCTTCCTCATCTCAAGTCTTCGACGAGTACAGGTTATCACCATCGCTGGTCCAGAATCTGCTTCTCGCAGCAACTTTGATGCACGGGTCATTTGCCAGCGCATCCAGGAGTCACCAGCTCGGGGCTTCATCCCCGAAGCCATCTACCAGGTGGACATACCTAACACCGCCAAAGTCCTGAAATCGCTGAAAGGGTTGTCCCCATCGACTTCTACTCCTGTTGTTGGGCCGCTGCAGCAGCAGTTCTTTGCCAACATACAGCCTGGACGTATCTACTTGGCCGCATACCTTAAAGCCTCTCCTACCGCCGCCGTCGCACCGAAGCGCAAGCCCAGCGCGGACATCAAGCGAGATGACGCGAAGAAGTCCTGCAACACGCACACCATTAAAGCTGCGGCTACTCGTCGACATGTCAACCTCACCCCGGTAGACGTAGGGATTAAAGGGTATGATCGCCATCCTCTCTATATTACGGGACGGTTTGGGGAACCAGTTGGTACATTTTCCGCCTCTTCAAGTGTGTATCACTGCTGACCGAAATTCGCTAGTCTGCTCCTTGCTCGGATTTTCGGCAACAATTATATCCTCCGATCGGTCACAGATATCTATTCCCCGATTTCAGTCTGAGCATTCGAGAGTTATTGGATTCCAGCGGGGACAACACATCGGGGGTCTACACTCCCATGCCTTTTAATCTTGATGCTGCGTCCTTTTCATCCATGCTCACGGCTTGTGTCGACATTAGCTCAGAAGACGACTATCCCGAAACAATCGGAAAACTACTGGAGATTGCCCCACACGAGTCTGCTCCCTCGAGCTATCCTCATTCGAAAGATTTCGTCATGGAATTTGACTTTACAGACTTCGCCTTTGATAGTCTCACGTCGAAGATGTTCAAAAGACGACTTCACCAGCGCATCAAATCTGGTGTCGAGGATTTCATCACGAAATACGACAAGTGGCTTCATTTTGGCCATGCTGGAACATTCCTTCAGAGTACAGAAGGGAGTGGCAGAGCAGCCCCGGTCAAAGTACTGGCGAGTATTACTCTGTCGATGTCCCTAGTTGCCTCTTTTGCTAATTTTTCGTTGTTCAGCAACATATCGAAAGGGGTTTGGACGAAATTGGGAACTCTCGTGTTTTTATGATTATTCATGGCTACGATGCGCTCAGGAATCTCGGAGAAGTGAAGTCACTTAGGACTTCCGAGTCGCCAACCAACCGCTCAGATTTCCCCAGTCCTCAAATCATTACTGACTTGTTCAAGGCACAGCTGTACAATGTAGTCTTTCAGTTTCAGGACCGTACTGGGACAATCTCCAAAATCTTCCTTTTCGGAACCTCGCCGGCCACCAGATAATGGCCTAGGTATACATTTCCTCCGCTAATGGCCTGCCATCCGGGCATACATACTCCCCACTGATAGTAGGGCTAGGGAATGCATTCCCCTCGATAATCATTGGTCATGTATCAGGATATCCAAAGCAAGCCTACAGCGACCAGCGATTATCAGCCTGAGCTCACACGCCTCTTCTCAATTTGGGGTGAATCGCTAGAACCAGATCTTGATGATCGTTTTTCTAACTGATCGTGTGCCTTCTGTTGTCTTCCCGTTGAGGAGGATTGCCGGTGTGTCCTGGTGCCTTCTACGACGTCAATGCTTCCACGAAGTAGCTATGTGTTGGTGTTACTTCCGTATTTGTTCCTGATTATATTGTACCTGATTTCTGTATTCTGTACTCGTGTCGATGATGCGATAGTGATCATTCTATTTTGCTGATTTCCCAGTCGAGAACTTTAAGATGCCCTGACCTACTGAACAGTAAGAATACAATGTTGGTTACTCCTTTGCAACATCCTTACCGGCAACAAATTTTTCTCCAAGGAAGGAACATGAGTTCCCAAAACATACGGCGCCTGTAACTGACTTGAGGAAATCCATTCCCTCCGCACTGTCATGACCTGCAACCAAACACGAGGAAATGGATTTCTTCTGCGCCGTTATGACCACTGCAAGGAAATATATTTCCTCCCGAGTCCCCGCACATTCCATCTGCGAGGAAGTGGATTTCCTCCCCATGCACTTCCATTACCATAGATTTCCTCTTGAGTCCCCGTGCATTCCATGTGCGAGGAAGTGGATTTCCCCCCATGCCTTCCGTCTGCCAGGAAGTAGATTTCCTCTCCATGCCTTCCCTTCCCTTCCCATTACATTTCCTGCCTGTGTACATCAACTTCCAGGCAAAATCTATATCCTGAATGTATTTCCCGACATGCAACAAGAGTAAAGCAAATTGACATTCGGCTAGGAGGGTGCACAGAACATACAATGGTACAATGGAAGATTGAGATAATGATCATATGGCCGCCTTGATGTGGGACTCATTGATAGTGGAATAGACAAAGCCATTGTCAAGAAGGGTGTCGATAGCAATACTAAGATAAAACATTAGCAAAAAGGAGCAAGAAATGTCTAAGAGACTCGCCTGAGACTGTGAGAGTTGGATGCTCCTGGAACGCTGGCCTGATTCAATTCCTTTGATATTCCAGCGACATGCAAACCATCCGGCAACTCGGCCTGTGCAGCAAGTAATTCGACGATGATGCGCTGCAGAGCTGGTAGGTGTGCCCATCTTGAATCACCATCCTTCTTTGGTATTGGAAGATACATGTTGGAAACGGCTGCGGAAGCCTGGATTGGTGGATAAGCAAGGCGCGGTCAAAGAAATGCATTGCAACATACCTGGGGAGCTATAGCCGCCTCCTGCCTAGCGGTAAGCGACATGCATTGCAGGAAATGGAAATCAATCTCCATTAGAGACCTCAACAAGTTTCCGGGTCACGCGGAAACTCGAGTACTTGATCCGGCCGGGGATCTCGGCTACTCAACTTGTTTGATCCGCGGATCAATAGCGAGTCGGGTCATAAACGGATCACGAGTAGGGCATCTAAGTGGTGAGTACCCGTTACAAGTACTCGCACTTACTCGCACCTAATTATAGTGGCGGCAAATCCTTTCGCGCACATAGCAACCTTCGGACTCAATTAGACCGTGGACGTCTTGGAGGATTACCTGGCAACACCACCAGTCGGAACTTGTGTTGATCCAGTCCGCTATTGGGCGGCTCTATTGGATGTACCCAACGACAAGGGTAAGACTACGATGACAATGCAAGGAGCCTTGGTGCTGATGGCGCTGGACTTTCTGAGCATGCCGGGTATGCTTTGCTTCTTTATTCCATCTTCTTCTACTGATGATCAGTCTAGCTACATCGACAGATGTTGAACAGATGTTTTTGGTGGCCAGCTTAATGGTCACCAAACATTGTTTCAACCATTCAGATGAGTCTGTTCGCGCCTGTGTCATGTTGAAGGATTGGTTCAAGTCAGGCCTTGTGCCTATTGAGCAAGTAATTCGGATTTTCAACGAAAAAGCCGCACGGAAAGGTAAATCTGATGAGTAGTTATTATAAAGTGGTCGTTTATGTACAGTTTTATTACAATATTATGTAGCTTAATCCGCGAGTATTTGCAACTCGTTACTGATCCGGATCGTCTTCGAGTACTTGACTTGTTTGACCCGCAAGTCAGTGTGGATCGAGTAAGTTCCGGATCACGAGTATGCCCTTTCGGCCTCGAGTACTCGGCTCTCGGATCACGGGTCTGATTCAAGTATTACTCGTTGAGGTCTCTAGCGTAAAGAGTCTGGTTGGTGTGCTTGCAGCATTTTTGAAGAACTAATGTCCTCTGTTACAATCTCATAGTTGTTACGCCTCTTATGTCTGTTGTTACGATCTCATAGTTACTACGCCTTGTATAATCCTTTGCCGTACATACTTAATACTCCTCTATTCCCATTTATCTACAGTTGTTTACTACATAGCTATGTTTTGTTCAATGGTAGTTATATTTAATGTGCCGGAGGATGTAAGTACTCTGATAAACGCGGAGGATGACAAGTAAAGTACTGAGCAACCTGATTTGGATGTAGACAGTTGAGGCAGTTTGTAAGTAAGACACCTACACAATAGTATCAGCCAACTGAAGAAGAATATAGGCGATGTTTCCATCCCACATTCAAATACGGCCAGGTATTTACCACAATTCCAAACCCGTGCTCAACCTCAATCCGCACTGCAGACATTTGTGCGTTGAAGTGCTCCTCAACAGCGGTCCGCTCTCCTTCTCCTGCAAATGGACTCAGCAAGTGATGACCGAGGCCGTATGCCAAATCCCCAAAGATCTCCAAGTATTGCTCCTCTATTGGCGCATTTTCTGGCACATTTTCTGGAACTGCAAACTCGGCCAGACGCTCGACAATCCCACTTTCCGCCAAGAGTGCGTTATTGTTACGCCTGCCCTTGATTGCACCATAGAGATGACCAAAGAGGCCATTTGGAAGCATAAGGGCTTGGAACTTCAGTGCATGATGCTTCTTGTGCCCGTTATACGTGATCTGCTGGTGCCAAGTCGGACGTGCAATCCTTTGAATGGAGTCAATAAAACCAAATACATGCTTTATGGGGGCACCGTGGGAATGAATGGCATCTGCATATTTGAGGAGCTGAGAGGGATGAAGGAGATGTTTGTGGTCATATTCCAGGAGATGCTCCCACTCGTCATCCAAGAGCTCAACCAATTCATTGATGATTTCAGATAGAGAAGAGATGGAGCGATTGTATTGGATAGTCAGATCGAAAAGATTGCCCACAAAACGGAAACAAGCACAGAGGATACAGAATGCTTTGAGACCACTGAATATGTAGCTCTTGCGCGTCTTTATGGTCTCTGGAATGCAGAGGCCCTCCACCATCTCTTGGATATCCGGATACGACATCCTAATACATGTCAGTGCATGTTAACAAAGGCAATAGAAATACGCACCCAAAGCAATAACACAGATCCGCCTCGGTACGTGTCTGAAGCCATTCATTGGTAATCTGTTCACCTCCTTGCTGCAGGCGGGCAGCAGCACGAGGCTCTTCCATGTTATCAGCTGTCTGATTCTTCCATTCCATGCCAGTAAGAAGCGGATCCATCTGGATGTTGTGAATAAGTATTGTATCTTTGTTTAGTATTTGGATGAGCTTGGGGGCCATAGCAAGGGCGGGAGGGCAAAGAACTGGGCCAGTTATAGCAAGAAGAGCCGCAGCTATGATAGCCGCCATTTTTTTTTTGTCTATGGGTGGCTCAGACATGGTTGTTGTGTATAGATGGGCCCAGATAGCATGCCCAATGAGCCGCGGAGCTACTGCCTAATTAGTATGTCACACCTTCCTAATTCATTTTTCTGGTCATGCAGCACAGAAATATCTCGGAACGGCACTCCAAAAATCCTCTATTGACCTTGTAAATCTTGTGCGTGACATTTTCGATGATGTCCAGAACGCAGGCCACAAACATAATCTAAGGCAATACATATGAGCAAGAAATGCCAATGTTTGGATATCTCACCATTTTAACAGGGACGCTGTCAATAACAAAACTCCCTTCAGGAGAAGTAGGACGAATAGCCTTGTATATTTGGGCGATTGTGACTGGGCGTAGACCATCCACATTGTTCTGTGAGGGCAAAAGGGTATCGCGGGTTAGTTGTGGATTCCATGTAAAAGCAGAATACATTTACCTTGCGTTTAGCATCAATGGGGATATTGCTGGGCACGCTGTCAGTGGGGTTGGATGGTTTTTCAGATTTGATCATGATTGCAATAGGAACAAAGGTCCAGATCCGTGTGGCACCCATTTCCATTTCCTCAAAGGTCCAGATTCATATGGCACCCATTCCCATTTTGTACATCCCATGTGATCGATTGTGTTCTTGTTCAGAATGTCAACAACATTATCTTTGTACTCATTGGCAACATGCAGGCTGCCTTGCGCGCTGCAGAACAGAAAAAGGAGTGTGCTGCAAAGTGTGCACGACCTGCGGATATCACCTCCACCGTGACCTGGAAGCCTGATGCAAAAACGGGACATCTATGTCCTCATGTTGCTCATCAACGCATGACAATCGATATTGAGGACATTACTGAGGATTCACAGTTCCTTAAGGATGAACCACGACCGTATACCTTACCAGCACCATTTCTTCCCGCGACTCAGTTATATCCTGACGTGCACACAGACGAACCCGACTTCGTTTCTGATCCGGTATTGCAGGCTGCTGCTGAAGAGGTAGCTCGACATCGCTACCCATCTGTGAGTTTTCTGTTATAAAATTTCTTGTGTGGTACTAATTTGAGAAGGATGACCCACTTAGGAAGTGGAGGGGACGCGCGGATGAATATCTCGCAGAACTCCTAAGGCTGGAAGCACCGCTTGCACTGACTACGTGTCCCGGTGTGCCTGGGCACCCATGTTAAGATGTTCAGGGCATCTATAAGTGTCTAACCTGTCATGATCACTGCCTGTTCTGTCTGGAATGCTTTTTCTTCAAGCACACCGGTTTATATCTTCATCGCATTCAGGTAAGTGAATCACAAAGCTATCCGATGTGGGCTAATAGGTATCCTAGAAATGGACTGGAACCCACTTCTGGCCGACGACTTTGGCCAAGATTGGGGTAGTTGTGCAACTAGGACATGCCCCGGGTGACGATTGCTTTTCTCCAGGCTTTGCCAATGCCAAGCGTTTTGTGGTGATTGATGTCGATACAGTGCAAGTTATCAACCTTCAGTATTGTGGCTGTACTCTCAATGCCGGTATTGGCTTCGACATACAACTCCATTGCGCACGCCTTTACCCGGCTACGACTCATGATCCCGAGACTTGTGCTACCTTCAGGGCGCTGGAGCATTTTTAGATTCTTTCCTTCATGTCAAAGATAATGTCTTGTCTTTACAGGCAACATTAATGCTGACGGCCATAGTTATCTGCATATGAATATTTCGCTGCATGTTGTCACCTGACTGATAATACAGGTACCAAAATGTCATCAGTAAGTTACCTCCTTTATTCGCAACAATAATCTAATACCCTTTCTAGAACCGTTATGCTCAGCTCCTTATCATGATATGCGAGTGGTGCCATCTGAAGTTTTGCAAACATTTTGGGAGAGGAAATGCAGACGGCGGTTGCAAGCAGACTCAGGCAGGTGATTTAGTTGTTGTGTGCCCTGCCTGTCCTCAGCCGGGCTTGAACATGCACATGTAAGTCTTCTCTCCATTGTCTAGATGTAATCTAATGTCCATCTATAGGAAATTGCCGACCAACCCTGATTACGTTGATAGAATGTTCCTTGCAATAGACGCCAACTTTTGACTGAAACACGCCAATGTTTCTTTCAGCGAACGTGATCCTGCATTGAACGCCGGATGTGCGTCTTTTGTCAAGGAGGAAACTTTTGACAAGTATATCAACCTCTACGAGAAGGTCGTCCCCAATGAGGACAGCACCTGTAACAAGCATGACACACTCAAACTGGCAAGCATGAGAGGGGGGAAAGGTACCGCATCTACAGGTGTGGGCGCTGTAGTTTGTGCACACTATGACACAAAGCGGGGTTCTGCTGTCGTTAATTTAAAGAAAGGAGAAAAGTAGGTCATTCCTTCCAATTTGTTACATAGTATGTCCTGATCCGATTCTAGGTACATTTACATGGATTACGCATTCCTGTCGACGTTAAGACTTAATACGCCAGACGACCTTGTCATATCCTATGATATAGCATGTCAGTGGAGCAAAAAATTGACGAAGTGTATCACTGTCTATCCCCCATGGCTGCACCCGCACCAATTGATGAAGCACATGCTGTATCTGGTGCCAAAGTTCCACCTTCCGGTGCATATTCCCTTCTGTTGCGTCTTATATTCCTTCAATTAGACTCCCAAAGTCAGGCACACAGAGGGCGAAGCTCCAGAACAAAGTTGGTCAGCTAATAATGGCTCGGCGACAAGCACTTGAGAGATGGGACCAGGTTGGTGGCATGATACTTTGGACAATCATTCTGGTGATCAAAACTGGCGGAAAGTGTGCCTTATGAGTTAGTGGGATATACATTTCCTGGCAACTTATCTGATTGACACTTCACAGTGCCTGCACTTGTGGAAAAATTGGAAGATGTCGTGAAGGAACGGGCAACTCATGTTGTTGCCTTTCTGGAATATAAGGCGTCTCTCACCAATGCGGACATTATTCCCATCTGGCGAGAGGCCGTCCTGAAGTGGGAAGCTGATCCATGTGCGAAGGGTGTTTTCAATCCTTTCACTCCTACTTTTCGCGGTAAGTTTTTAGCTCTGCTTATTTCTTTATCAATGATAACGAACATAATCTAGAGCTCCGTGATAGCTTGGTTCGCTTAAAACTTGCCGAGGCCGATGCGAAATACAACGACAATACATTTCCTCGGCACAGTGTTGGTCCCGGGGATTTCATTATTCAGGGTCTTCAACTCGAGGACTGGCAGTACATATATGCCATTGTCAATTTCCTCTGCAACTAATACAATATTCAGAATTTGCCTCAAACGAGATGCATCTAAACTGGGCCAACATGTGACTGACAACCAAAAAGCAAACTTACTGGAAAAGGTCAATCACTTGAAACGTTGAATCGAGGCCTGGAGAGAGGTTCAATCCGTTTATATGCCTGCAGCAACGGTGATCTAACATATCTGGGATGTACAAGCTGCTCCAGGTCATGAGACCACATATGATATGAAGCTCCTCCTTCTGTTGGCAATTGGACGGGTTTGCTGTACCCTTGACCAGGCGCTGTTTAGTGCCGAGAAGAAGCTTTGGATCACGTGTGCAGAGGACGCATTAGGCCAACTACGCAAGCTCATCATCCTGAAATCAAGCATGTACAGGGCCAAGGAGCGACAGATTCGTGGACAGAAGCACAGTGGACGAGCAAACACTCAGTTGAAACAGGTTGAGGACAGGATTCGCGAGTGTCGCAACCGCTATAATCAATACTATGACAAATTATGTCTCCTCAACAAGCTGTTCCTCAACCACGATTGGAAGAAGAGCATGAAACCCCTCACCAAAGCTGATTGTGTGGCCCCTGGCGATAGTGATGGGTCTGAAGGCCATCTGACGTTTTGAGCCTTCAAGATATTTCTCTTTGTCGTCGCTAACAGCCTTGTCAGCCTTTTGGAACCAGGCATGAGTTCTATTATGTGATCCCAGGGTCTTTGCTCCAGTAGTTTGTCAAAGTCCGCCTTGCTGAATACATCAGGGAATTCCTTGATGTAAGGTGCAGCAGCGGATGAAGGCTGTTGTGATCTCAGCTTTTCACCGCTTTTGCGATAGTTGTCCCAGTCCATCCAAAACAACCGCTCTCCCTCCTCCAGCTTCTCTTCTACATCTTCTCCTTCATCTTCTGGCGAGTCATACTCGGGTAGATAGCCGCAACGGTCTGGGCATCGATCAAAAGTCAATGTGGATTCCGTCTAGTTGATCGTGGGGTTGTGATATTGTAACCAATCTAGCCCCAAAAAGATACTTGTTTTGCCAAGATTGGTGACGGCCAACTTGATCTTTTCAGCGTGATTGCCGATCTTCATCTGGACCTTCACAAAACCTTTGATTGCCCCTCCCTCATTTAGGGTTCCATCCGCATTGTAGACAGGAAGCTTGACTGGTAACTCCTTGATTGGGAGTCTGTTCTTCTCAACGAATTCTTTACTGACACAAGAACCCGTTGCTCCGCTGTCAAGAAGGGTACTTGTTTCCCATTCAGAGCCTGTGTGTACGCTCTCTATGGTTACTCAAAGTTTCATGTCCTGCCCCTTTGTTCCCCGGATATACTTCCTCGACTTTTTTAACTCCGTTACAACTTCCACCGCAGCTTCCTTTGTTAACGCTCTGATCGCCATCACCTTCTCTTCCGTTGCTTCTCTCTCCCTCTGCTCCGGCATCCATGCTCTCAAAACTTCCCACTGCTCTCGGCACTTCATCCTCTCTTAGCCTTTGTGCTACCCACTCAGGCGTGTTTGGTTCGTATCTTTCTTTTGCAGGTTTTGGTGGTAAAATCGTCGATGACATTTTAGATGCCTTAGTACCAGTACTATAAATAGATGCTGCATCTGACAATTTTTTCCTTGGCAACTGCTCCGGCAGGACTGCGTCTACTGCGGGAGCTTCGCAAAACCCAACTCTTCGGCCAGCTTCTTCTTCTCCTCGTCATTCATTTCGGTCCATAGACCCCAAATCGTCTGGGGTCGACCCTTCTTAGGACAGAACCTGCTGATGTGGCCGTGTTCGCCACAGCTGAAGCAAAGTCCCCTTCGACGTGTGTTGTCAATATCCATCGGCCTGCCGGCTCCTTCATAGGTAACACCGGTGGCATCTTGTCATGTGATCGGCGTCGGGGGTGGGTTCGTAGGATTGGCTCTTGATGTAGCCGCCTGCAGGGCTTGAGGCCGGGACTGCATGCCAGACCTCTTGCTCGCTGTCCGCCTTCTCCACAGCTGATTGATCTGAATGATCTGTGCCTTCCAATCCTTGTACTTCTCTGGCAACCCGTCTCGGCTGCCATAGATCTGATCAATGATCTTCTTGTTGACGTTGGTCTCGAGAAGTTGCACGACAAATGTGTCATCCTTCGAATATTCTGCCTGAGTGAGCAGAACCTCGAACTTCTGGAAAAAGTCTTGAGCGGTATCTTGCCCCTGGCGCAACCGCTCAATCTGGTCTTGCGTGTCTCGCACAAGATTGGAATCCACAAATTGCTCCTTCAAATGCTCCTTGAACTACGCTCAGGAGACTGTTCATTCCTCTTCTTCCTCGTCAAAGTTCTAGTCCGTGTAGTTCTGGACCCATGCATCAACGTGATTTTCTCGGATGTAGAAGAGAACAACATTGATCCTTTCGGAGTCAGATGTGATATTGTTCTTCTTATCACGAATGTATGTGAACATTGATTGCCACCAGCTCTTGTATTTGGTCTTGTCCCCGTCATAGTCATAAGGCTTATTGATAAGGGATCAGCCTTTGGGTTCGGCATTGACATGATGACCGGACTCTGATGCTTTGTTGGATATGGTGAATCGGGGTGATGAGATCGGAGAGTGAAAGGGTGAAAGTGGGGATATGGGTGAGGCGGGTTTGGATGAAACGGGTAAGGGAATAGAGGTTTAAATGAATAAGGAGGAATTGCCTAGATCTGAAATAGAATCCAGGACTTGGTAGGGTGGGGAATGATGATGTGTATCGTAAAGTAAGTAAAGTAGGTAGGTATTGTAACTGTCTACACTATTTTACCAACTACTGACTATGTATCTATGGAGCCCAAGAGCTCGTCATAAGTTTGCAATTGCCCAGCCAAGTCCCTCTGGTGTGAGGTAAGCCAAAGTTTTCCTGGGAACAGGGGTTGACCCGTAAACAGCGCCCACTGAAGTGCAACTGCCAAAAGTTCGTTCTCGTGAGAGCGGCTACTTCCAGCACCTAAGGCAGTTATCTCTAACTGTTAGCCGGCGCTACTGGGACCAATACACATGTATGCGGACGTGCGCTGGAATTAGGAATCCGTCAATCTGTAAACAGGGAAAGGGAAATGTGTGATGATCAAACGGCGAAGTGCCGATTAACAATCAGGGATGTGTGGTAGGTGGTTGAAGATAGTTCTGATCTTCTGTTAGCGACTGACTATAGCCACATGACTAAACCAGGTACCACAGAGAGACTCAGGGAAAGAAAGTGTTTGTGTTCGTAGAGCTAGGCTAGGCCAGGTGTATAAACGAGATCGGAACTAAAGTACAATGATACTACACTACTGCTTATATACTAGTAAGTCTGTGTTTAGGACTCCTTGTCCATATGTGTTTCCGCTAGGGATGCTCCACGCCCTTGACCCAGTGTTGTATGCTACTAGTCCGTGAAACCATTAAATACGAGTGGTAACTGCATGTAAGTAATAATACTGAAATGATCATGTGTACTACAAGTGTCGGTGGTGTGTATTCAATAGGAAGTCCATGAGGTGTCGGCATGTATGATGTCATCCATGTGTTTGGCATGCGTCCGACATGAGTACGGCTTTGATAATGAAAAGGAGTATGATTGGTGACAAAACAGATGATGAAACAGTCCGTTGGTTGATAAGACAAGCCCCGATAAGATATGATGAAGATGTGAAAATGTAAAAATATGGTAATTCATAACAGTACTTGCAGGAGAGAAGGAGGAGAGAAGGCAACAATGAGCAAATCGCAACATTTGAGGACCCTGGAATATGTTTTCCATGAACTGATTGATTATCCTTATCTCGAAAGGTGGCAATAGGATGACGCACAGGTACATGATAAACTCCCGCTTCTATCATGTCGGGGAGGAAGCTTATGGTACCTGATCAAAGGAATCATAGGTCCGAGATCTTAAATCGGCGATAGTAATCCCAAATAGGCGGATTTGCGCCCCAGGAGGCCCCCAACGATATCCTACAGGCGCTACCAACGGGCGGTAGGAGCGGCGGCTAGGGATATGCATTGCCTGCAGACCATATGTATTGCCTGAGGACTGTCTGTATGGCCTTGAAAGGGATGTACATTTCCTCAAACATCGGTTACGAACGAAGGAATCGTATACCCCACTGCCTGGCCGCCATCACGAGAGACTGTATTTCCACTACGCTATGCCCTGCGCCGGCCTTTTCAGCGGAGTTACGTCCATCCACCTGCACTGATCTCGCTGTAATGGGCGTACTTGGGCTTGCTGGGGTGACCACCAGCCAAGTCCAAGCCTACTTATCAGTCACCGTCGGAGACAAGCCACCCGTTGGTATGGACCTCTTGGTCCGCACTGTCTGCCAACTCCTTCCAGGCTATGTTTATGCATCCAACACCCCACCTCAGTACCCTCGCCGTCTTTTGCACAAACTGCTCCCAGCTCTCAAGGAACTTTGTTTTGAACGTAATTCGGCGACAATCCGTCACATCTGTGGACCGCTTGTCAACGATGTTGTGGACCTCAACATGTTCATGGCTGCGAGAACCTTGTACGTTCGCGGCCAACATCTGTGGCACTCACACATCAACGATCTGCGACTGCAGAGGCGGGTCGCTAAGTCCCCTCATGCCAAGCGCTTTCGTCACAGATACCACGATTTCCAGGCAGACCAAATCAACGCCACCTCGTCCATGAAAGATGTGTTTGTCCCTGTACAGCCGGATCCATTGTTTGCCTACTGTGTGGACGCAGGTCTTTTAACTGTATCCTTCGACACCCCAGACAAAGCGCCCGACGTTGATTTTTGTTACCAGTTTCCGGGCCACTCTGTCTATAGGACTGTAGGTTTTTCCTTTCCTACCCAGCATATGATATCTGACTTCCGTCTTTTCAGTTTCGTCAAGATATCATTGACGATGTTGACCAAAGCGGCCTCGCTATTCGACAACCATTTGACGGTTCTCCGGAGTGGATATTCGACGCTATGGATCCATACCTTAAAAAGTCTCGCAGCACGCTGTCCAACCCCAACGCGCCTAAAAACACATTTCAGAGTATCAGGACCAGCATAATGCACATGGCGGAGGCACATACTGGCGCCCACACTTATGACGCGGTCATGGAGGCTGAAATGGGTGGGAAGCATCGAGCTGATTCGGTGGTCCTCCTACCTCAAAGAAACGCCATGATTGTCATCGAAGACAAGACTATCAGGCTCTTTGACTTTCTTGAGGGTACCATGGGTATCAAACTCGAGCGATGGCCGGATACGCATACGGTCATCGAAAGCAAGCTCACCAAGGAGCACTGGCGGCAGGCAGAAGCGCTTGCGGCGCACCTCCGTAAGCTACATCCCCGCGTTTTCATGGAGACCGAGATTCCAGACAAGGATATTCCCAATGCATCCACTGTGCCTTTCCGCACTTTTGACGACCTCCCTACAGAGCTCCGGCACTTCTTCTTCATGGGCTGGGTGAACAAAGTCTACGGGCGCCATAGCATTTTCAGCCTCTTGTCTTCTGCCGAATGTCAAGGTCGAAATTACGAGTTAAATCTGCAATGCGGACAAGTCAACGACAAGCGTTTCGATTGCCGAGAATGCCGGGGAGACAAGAAGAACTTCATAACGGTAATTGTTGTGATCATGGTGGGAGGTGTTCGAGTTCTGGCGCGGTGCTCAAGGTTGACGACAAATAAGAGGTGCAGTTACTATCTTGTGCATACGGGGAAAAACCCATCGTAATCAGTCTCAAGCGCTTTTTCTATTGGATCTATGCCTTGCTCGTCGAGAGGAGTCGAGAGGAGAGTAGGGACGGGATAAGAGAGAGAGCGTGAGGATGGGGACAACGAAAAATCGATTGGTCGCCAAAGCTCTCTCGCTTGGACCGTAAGGGACCGCGCTCGAGCCGGCACAGGCAAAGATGTAACTACAGAAAGAAGAAAAGACGAGAGATGGGAAAGTGGCAAGGGTGGGAGAGAAAACTAAGTAGCAAGTATCTAATGAGCTATGTGAGTCTATGTAGAGGATGAGGACACAAAAGAAACGGAATGAAAGGCGGTACATATATATACTATAGTGACAAAGGGGTCCAGAAAAGGAAATACATGTTGCTTGCATAGACCGTGTTTGATTCATCAAACACCTCTTGTATCTTTAGATCGGTTCCATTTCCTTCCCTGTATCAATAAACTGTGTGTATATACTGTTCTGTTATTTTGCAATACTATCATGATTAAGACTCGCCTTGCCAGGTCCTGAGGTGCGAGATTCACAAGTGGCGCTTAAAACGTCGACGGCCGTGGTGCTCTGCAATGTGTGACTGAGCACACATATGGTGCAGACCTCTGTGATTGAAGCGCCCCATATTTATTTCTGCTTTGTTTACTTATAGCAGCATAAGACCCAAAGCTTCAAATCAATATTTGGGATGCGGATCATTTGTCACATTGAAACAGAACAGGGAGTCTATTGGACAAACTACTATACAAGAAACACAATGGTAACTTGAAACAAAAATGCGAGACCTGTACGCAAGTTTGAACCGGATCCAAAGGACTCAGCGTTAAGAAGAGGGTGAGGGTTCTGTGGAATGACTATGGGAGATGGGAGGTGTGGATGATTGACACTACTTATCACAGTGTTAAGATCCTCAAATCAAAGGCTGCGACAGTCGCTTACTATTTAGCGTTCACATATTCAGCTATTGCTAATTGGATGGGCCGGCTGAACTCGGTATTCAGTGCCCCTTGAAGACGACAGAGCTGTCTTAGCGTGGTAGGATTCTGTACAACTTCAATATCGATATCTTTATATTCCCAATATGGACGAATGCAACGCCACACCCTCAGTCGAGACTCATACTCTCCAATGAGAAATCAACACTCGCTTCCGAAGCCCTTCCAAAATCCGGCAAAGACCTCAACGTCCTCACATCTACCAACCGGTTGAAATACTCCCACCTCTCTCCCATGATACGCCTCGCTTTCGCCGCCAGCACGAGCTTCTTTGCATATCCTTGAGCGGTGATAGCATCGCCCAAAGCGATATGTCCATTCACCGCCTCATGTAGGAGGAAGAAGTACTCTTCAGACGCGTGAAGCAGCTCCACCTCAGCAAGCTTGAGCGCTTCCAGAGTTTGTTGTAAATAGTTTCCTGAGATTGACGAAGCCGGACAGTCGTGGTAGAGTGTGGAGAGCCGGGACCGACGAGCATCGGATTTTGCGGGCTCTTGACAAGCAGGGCAGGTACATTGGAATTTATAATGGGCAAGCTCCCGGTGACGTGCGGCGGTCGAGCCCAAGGGACTACCGTTGTACCGGAGAGTAAGCTCTTCTCCCGGCGCGATATCTCGCGCAGCGCGCACTTGCATGGAGAAAGACGTAGTGTCCCATTGTCCGATGACGTTTTGGCAACAGCTGGATATTGATCAGTTTCGCACAGAATAAAACATGGACAGGAATTGAAATACCTGTGGTTGAACAAGGAAAGTGTAACCCAAACAGCCGAGAATATCTCATGTCCAGCCACCGTTGATGGAACAGCTGAAGGGCGCGTCAGCCCAATAAGAATAAAAATGTGAACCAAAGACCAACCTTTCCCGTCGACGACAAGGGAGCCGATTGAAAACCCATTGGTATTGAGCTTCCCCGGAAGCGAAAACCCAGCGCACTCCGCCGCACTCTGACAACTATACAGATCCATAAAGGCCTTCCGATACTCCTCCGGCATTCTCTCCAACGCAGCCTTCACCATCTTCTCATGATGCATGTATTTGAGCGTCTTCGCCAGCTCAGGCGTCAACTTCTTCACCGGATATCCTGCGGGAAGACAAGGTGACTCCAAAGTCTCCGGTTCGATTGAGAGCGCGACGTTCGTCCAGTATGTATGAGGTCTCCCATTCTGAGAGCGCACGCAGCGATCATTCCCCGACCCCTCCCTGGAATATCGACGATGTGGTACGTCTCCCGCGACGGGCGTTCCAGCGCGCGCGGGAACCCGGGCAGCGCGAGGATCTGCTTTTTCATCGATGGAGGGATGAAACATTCTGTCCACCCGTCGGGGTACTCTGCGAGACTAAGGCTCGTGCGAGGAAGAGTCGTCATCGTGCAGCGCCTATCTGAGTACTTTGGGCGCACAGTGGGCGTCGAGCTAGGTTCTGCAGCAAGATGAGCACGAGCGCAAAAAGGATAAGCAGAAACTGACCTTCAGGACGCTTTGCCAGAGACTCTTCGCCGTCCGACTGCGAGAATCCAGACCCATCGGATGAAAGGGGGATAACCATGATAACATTGAGCGGTTTGGCAGACTCAGACGCAGCCATCGTTTTCACAGCGATTTGTCTGCTACGGAATCCGAGGGATGTTCCGTGGGGGTCATTGTTGAGAAAACCGCGCTTCATGGTCATGGTGAAGAGAGAGTTCTGGAATCGCAGCGATGGGATGCATTATATATGTGGACGGCGCTTATTTCTGATACACTCATGAATGTCGATCGGACTTTAAACTTCACAGCGCGCAGCAAAAGGCCGTGTTCCGCATGGAGATGGGCTTGTGAGAATAAGGCATACACCCAAATCTTTGGATACTCAAAGTGCAGATCCTCCATTGTCGTAACGCGGATTGGTGTCCGCCATTAAGCAATGCAGTCGAATACAGAGTTTGCAAAATGCGACAGAAGAAGACTGACATGTCCTACCCATCCACCTCATCTTCATCTTCCTCTTCATCAGCCAAGAGAGATCGCATATTCATACCGTCCGTCTCAAGCTGACGCGTATGAAGCTCAATGTTAACATTCAATCCATGCTTCTTCAACTTCTGATATAGCCCAAGAACTTCCTCCGGCGGCTGTTCAATCTCCTTGCTAGCAAAGATGAAACATGCATCCTGCAGCAAGGGATGTTCCGGCAACACGTAGCGTACGCAGAGCATCTGCACGAGACCGATGCCACTAACAAGGCTATCGATATTCGGTACATCCGGATGCCACCTAAACTGCATTTCGAACGACTCCAAGCCAGGCAGTAAATGGAACTTGATTGAATTGTAATCGGGGGCGTCAAGGACGAGCTCGAGCCATGGGTCGGTATCGTCGAATGTGGATAATGCAAGAATGATCAGAGGCAACAACTCGACCGTGGCCTCGTCCAAATGCTCGTATCTCATACTGAGCCGCTTCAGCGTTGGAATGGCCTGGAAAACATGGATGAGGTCGAGATCGGGGAACGCGTCGGTGACGAGAAGGTATTCAAGATGCGGACAGCCGTCCGATGAAGTGAAGAGTGCGAGTAAAATGGTATTGATATCCTCTGGTTGAGGCGTAGAGTCGTAAAAGGTGGAGTCGATCATCAGCTGCTGCAAAGCAGGGAGGGAGAGACCGCGTAGGAATTCGGCATTGCAGATGCACAGGTAGCTGAGCTTCTGGTGTGAGACGGGCTTTCGTAGAGCCGGGATCATGGTATTCGTGACTTGTAACTGCTCGAGATTAAGCGAGGAAGTCAATATGTTTTGATAATATGTGGCGATTGCATCCTCGTCCGAAAATGATCGGGTCCGCCTATCAATAAACTCTCGAAGTTGGACCCACGGAAAACCCGACTGGATCTCAAAACCCGCGGAACCTGCTAGAACCAAGCGCTCGAGGAGAGGGCACGCTTCAAACGCAGTCAATTTTGACCCTGCATCATAAGTGAGATGTAGAGAACGAAGCATGGGGAGTGCGCCGCGCAGGCTGTTGATACAGTCAACGGACAAAAAAAGCACCCTTAACGTGACGGATTCCCAACAAGTGGAATAGTGAATCAAGACTTGAAAGAGTTCCTGTGCGAGAGCACCATTTCTGCCTCGGTAGACGGAGAGTGCCCAGGTAAAGTGGCAGCCCCGATAACGCGCACGCTCTAGTCTCGCCTTCACCAGTGACACCGGGTCCTTCAACGCCAAACAATCATTCCCGATGTGGATAGTATCATGCGACCACAGGCAAGAACAGCATAATGTGGTCCTCCTCCAAAACGAGCATGCGTGGGACACGTTCCAAGGGACCTCAGAAGGACGGTAGAGGGCGCGCTCAAAAGAGGAAACTGCAAGCGGATAAGGGAGCGCAAATGTGAAAATTTCTGCCCACACTTCAGCCGGAATGCGACTCGCGCTGGAGGACGACAGGAGCCCGTTGTGGCGGGACATTCACGCGTGGTACGGAGTAAAGGACGCGTTCCAATCGATGTCCTGAAGCATGCGTGCAGTAGTCCTGGTGGTCAAAGAGAAAGTGCCGAAACAAACTTGTGCAAACATTCCCGATTGTGCTAAATGACATCACTAGGGATGCTCAATGAAAATTACTACATTTTTTCATTGAGGGATCGACATTACGGCGTTCATTGTCCAGATATCATATTTACAAGCCCAAAGAACTTTGAGCAAAATAACACCCGAGTCTCGAGGTGGAAGAGTAGTGTCTGCAGTCGCGTACTTCCGCGAAACACGTTTTGTATTGACTCGGAACCTCATACATAGCATGAGAGTGGAGGATCCAAAGTTGAAACCTTTCCTTGACGTGTCAGTTTGTTCTGTTGGAAATGGCACGAGGAAATGGCATCCCAGCGGCGTCTGGATAGGCCGCCAAGCTTCGCTCTCGAGGTATAGCCTTGCAGTTATATCCGACCAGAAGAGATTTTGCCTGTACTATGAATTTCATGACTATAAAACACTAGAGACAAAATCAGAAAGATATGTGCGCCAGCGACCAACCATTTCAAAAGCTCGGAAAGTAAACAGTCCACCGTCCATCTTCTAAAAGAGTAATGGCTGACACTGTCTGTAGACACAAAAGCGAAAGGGTTGAGAACAGGAGGATCTGAGCCCTATACAAGTGTCTGGCAGCAGAGGACTCACACTACCCTGGCTTCGCCGCCAGAAAGAGGAGTGTGGGCCCAGTGGTCTCCTTTAACGCCATAATCATTGTGGTGCTAGAACGGGGTACTATTCAGATAGGTGCTAGCTTGGACTACGTGAGGCACGAACAAGTCTAAGCAATAGATAAGTAAGTCAATCAAGTGAGAGAACGCAGAGCCGGCAAGTGCCCAACCGGTACAGTCGGTCCGACACTTTGGGGAATCATGTAAGCACTGTCGGCGTTGGGCGCGCTTTGCTCTTTTGCTTCTGCGCGTCCATCTGCGTATCCTCAACGCGTTTTCCTCCGCATTTTCAGTGGAATTTTCGAATTCCCACCCGCCACTTCCCTATGAGTTGTCCGCCTACGCGGGGTTGGTTGATCCGGTTTTGTACCCTGGTTCTCAGTACGGTCTCGGGTTGGCCTTGCGTCTGTGTTTGGTGTCTCGGGAAAGGTTCCTTTGGGTCACGTGACCGTCCTGACGGTGGCAGTGCCCCTTTCCCGTTCCCGTCTGGACAGGCGGTTTCCACCAGCACATCCGCACCCCTCACTCAACCTATTCATCTTAGAGGTCTCTCTCATTCACGCATCTCTGAAGATTGTGTCTCTCAGATTGGATTCAAGCTGAATCCCATTTCCGTGTCCACAAGGACGGAAACATTGACTAACTTATCTTTAAAATATGTCTGCCACGGGGGAGGAGATTGCTGGCTAGCCAGGAAGCGCATATAAAGAGTCGCGGTCGAGTCAGTCTGAAAGCAGAAATACGATCGGACCGGAGCTCCCGCGACTAGGTAGCGCCCTTTTTGGATATTATTGGGTTCTAGTGTCATTGATCTTGCTGGTATGTACATAATCCTCTCTCTTTTCTCTCTTTTCTCCTCCTTTTTTGAACTTGAAAACCACCGCCGTGCTCAGACCTGGGACATAGGCCCTTCGTTCGACGTCCACCATCTTTTCACAGATTTCTTTTCCGGAGCCGCACTGCGAGCCATCGACATCTTGGCCTAAAATGCCCGACCGGACTACTTGTCCCTCTTTACTCTATACGTCGGGCTGTGCAGGAATTTCGGGTCGTAGGGCAGAGATTGACTCAATGAACAGTTAATTCGTACTAGGCGACCATCTCAACCTTGCCCTGCGCTTCCGAAAGAGGACAGACATTGGTTATAAAGAGCGTTAGTGGATGCAAGTCCTCGTTTTCTTTTTGAGAATCTCGCTCTGCGTTTATTAGATCCGCGCACTTGGAACAGCGCTGCATGACAGTCTTTCTCCAGTTTATGCCAAGGAATCCTCTCAGGTCGGACCCTCAATGCATGCGCGCGCCCATCGACGAAACAATCAATCACGATCTTGAGCCACGAAACACTTTCGGTTTTCAAAACCATTTGATGCCCTTCACAGTAATGTATGTACTATCCTACAAAGCCATGCCTTCGTCAACTCGGACCCGTTGTCTGGGGGTAAGCTGTTCCCCGCCTGATGACTGATTGGCTTTCTGGTAGGGCGAGTCGTTACCCGCACAACATGTCTACGATCCCAGCGACAGGAGTTTAGCAGAATCCTTCTTATACTGGGGACAGAACGCAGGAACCGACGATTCCCTCTTGATCTCTGACCTCCACCATGTTTGCTACCTCCACCACTTCTACTCTTTCCCGCTGCATCGCCTGGTTCCTCGGGAAATCCAGTACATCGATCAGTGAACGACTCGTCAAAGAGACCGAAGAGTTGGCCATTGTGAGCTGGCTCCTTTTAACGACTACGTCGATTCTGACATACGCAGCCCACGCCTATTACACTCCAGAATGATTCTTATCCATACCGGCCTCAGGCCTTCAATGCGCGCGCGGCGCTACCACAGCATTCGCCTCTTGACCTTCTTGAGCTTTCTCTCCTTTGCACGGCTCAAGGGATCGCCGCTATACCTGAGGAGCCGCAGAATCCTGTCTTGCGTACTGCAGTGGCCGCTGCCACTAAGGTTACAGCCGCTGAATTCGTCGAACCGATCCCAATGGAAGTTGAGGTACGAAATCCTGAGGCTGACGCTCATGCTCCTGCTAACGGCGACCTTCAGATTCTCCTTCCTACTCCAACTATTTCTCTTACACCACCCACACCCACGAAGAGGAAGCCTAAGGCTGACTCTAGATCATTTACTCCTCTCGAAAACATTGCCAGCGCTCCTGGGACCTTGAGGCCCAGCGGTAGATGGCATAGCAGGAAGCGTACCTCCAACCAACGAGCGCGCGATAAAGAGAATCTCGCACCAGCGACTGCTAGTCGCCCATTGAAGACAAGAGAGGAGCGGCTGAAGGCATACACGCCGCCTGCGCGCCTCCTTGGTCTACGCCAAGGTCAAGAAAATACCTCCCGATACCCAACATCACATAGATTTTAGATTGCTCGTAGGTTCTCACATATACCCTCTTGCTACATCGGTCTGCTCTTCTACACTACGTCATAGCTCCATTCCATATTACTTCTTTACAGGTTTCTATTACTGTAGTCCACTGTTCGCGCGGTGTTGAAGCAGATTTCTCCCTTTTAATTACCTACATCCTACTGTACGCTGTTCCCTTGCTTTCATCTGTAGTCCACTGTTAGCGCGGTGTTGAAGCAGACCTTTTCAATTATGTATCCCTCATATCCTACTTTACGCTATTGTTGCATGCTATTAGAGATCTGTAGTCCACTGTTCGTGCAGTGTTGAAGCAGATTTTTCATTTTTCGTATGTCCTACTTGACACTGTTTTCTTTTGCTATTGTCTGTTCGCGCTATCTTGTTTCGTTTCGGATTTCCGAGGTCGTTGACCATGCGCAAGGACACTATTTCATGAATTTCGATCTATCACCTGCTGGCTGGAACAAAAACGGTGATTTCTTCTTGGCGTCCTCCACAAAGAACAGTGCCACACTTGGGGTCCACCTTTGATAACAAAGTTCACGTCGATCGCGGTGATCCATCTTTCTCTCCTACCACCATCGCCCGCTCGTTTGCTGCTAAGCTTTGCTTTCTGTACGTTCTCTAAGCCCGATAAATGCGCCTCTCCATAACATGTCCTTCCTTGCCCTTTCATCATCCAACATCCAGATCGATATTGTCCACAATACGCGCCAGCTCGTCGATGCCCTCAACGCCCAATACCCTCTTAGGCGGATTGAAATGGAGATATTTCCCACCGACTTTTGCCAACAAATGATAGAAGAGACATCCCAATCCTTTGGCAGACCTAAAGTTCCAACGACAATGCCTCGCAGTATCTTCGACTCCCTCTTTGAAGCAGCCGCTCGGTGTATCAACGGAAATATCAGCTCATCGACGATCAAGTTTGGTGGTCTCTCCTTGAGCCATTTCCAGTTGGATCGAGCCTATCCGTTTTCCCTCTTCCAGGACGGCAAAGTCGTCGTACCTCACGACTCCGTTTGCCTAGCCCTCCATCAACTTCACGCCTATGCGATTTCTTAGCAGTTGGACTTCAAGACCCTTGTCTACGATG
Organism: Mucidula mucida; assembly: GCA_015501055.1. Taxonomy (NCBI): domain Eukaryota; kingdom Fungi; phylum Basidiomycota; class Agaricomycetes; order Agaricales; family Physalacriaceae; genus Mucidula; species Mucidula mucida. The sequence continues at coordinate 88,860 of JADNYV010000058.1, read as the reverse complement.
TCTGTGCCTTTATACCGCTCAAGGTTGTCAAGCGCTTTCTTGGCATCATCAAACAAGCTCCTGTCGCGCCTCAGCCTACTACTGTCAACCCTTCCATCCTAATGTCTACATTTGGCCTGAATATCACTACCGCCATATTATCCATCCAGCAAATGGTATCAACAGCGCCGCCGTCCGACATGACACAACAAGCTGCCGGTATCCGAGGTCAAGCTCCCCTTCCTCGCCCTCAGGATGGCGATGACGTTGCTACGCGTGCGTTGATAGCTTGCACAGTCTTGAATTCACCGCACTAACATTCCTTAGCACTGCCTTGCATGCCACGACACCTCAAATCCTCTTCAACTTGGTTCAACGAACAGGAGGGACACTACGATCTCACTGCCGTCGACTCCTCGCTGTCCAAGAAAACGCCCAATCTCGGCGCACTTCTCGAGTCCTCTCCGCGACGTCAACAGCTTCTCTCCTCCTCGATCCCCATCTTCGTTGTCCTAGACAAAGCACCTCTTTGGAAGCGAGATTTTGTCTGCCCACACTAAAAAGACACGCGTTTTGGAGGACATTTCGAATATACAACAGGGTGAGCAAAGCATTGCCGAATCATCGAAGATGGCCGGAAAACGGCAGCGAACACGAGAGAGAGAAAATGTACACTAACGATACAACGTACAAATACAAGTAAATCTCCGGAACAAAACCAACGCAGTCGGAGAAAGGCGGTATCCCAGAAACTCAGTGCACTACAAGCCCCACTTGCCAATCACAACCTCTGGCAACCACAGACGAAACTTTCAAGATAACACCAAGATCCACCGATCGGCTGGGGACATTGTCATCCAGCCGTTTACCGAATCCTCGACGGGATGGGGACACCGGCACCAGCCAATGGAAACATTATCATCCAACGGAAATACTGGGCCCGGGTGGGCTGGGGACATTGCCATCCAACCCGCTGTGCAGGTGTCCATGGGAAGAGGAACGGGCAACAGCCGGTATTCTGTGTGGTAGTCCCATACCGCGTCGTGCATCCATTCCGGTTTCTGTCTCCGTAAATCATTTGATGGCGTCTATGAGAATGAATAGAGGAAAGCGGAATAGGACGTGGGATCAAAATTCCATCCTGAAGGAAGCAGGGGAGAGAACACTGGTGGTACATGCTCAATGGTGGACACGTCGTAATACCTATGCGACGCGGGCGGAGATGGAGGCGCAAAATGCAAGCCACAGTGAGGCGACGAAGGAGGAGAGTAAGCTGAAGACGATGATGATGGAAAATAAGACGATGGTGGTGGCGGTGGTGGTGAAGACTGGGAAAACAGCTCAGACTGTACTCGACCGAGTTCTGCCTCAAAGTCAAAGTCTGGCAGATTGACACCGGTGATATAGGCAAGTGGATCCTCCGTGAGGCTCCAGTCCTTCTCGTTTATAGACCATGACAACCAGTCATGCGTGTCGGAGTTGGTTGTGTGGAGTAAGAGAGATGTCTCGACAGCGACAGCGAGCGGCTGGACATCGAGGGCGGTCATGGCGTCAACGAAGTACGTTGTATCCATGAGAACGTCGTCGAACTTCATCTCCTGCTGAGGTCCAGCGGGGAAGGTGGGAGCGGGAGAGTGGATGGAGGATGTTGACGACGAAGTCGAAGTGCGGCGCTTAGCCCCGCGTCGCTGCTTGGCATACCCATGTTCACTATGCTTGCGCTGACAATGCCGGATATGCGACGACTGGCTCGACAGAACCTCCGGACAGTGTGCGCAACGCCACTTCCTCAGCGTATGCCTGTAACACCCATGATGAGTTACACGCACACGACGGAACACCAGTCGCTTACTTCGCCTCGACATGCGTCTTCAAGTTGACTGGCTGGCGGAAGGTAAGTGCGCACCCGGTGTGGGCGTAGGGACAGGCGAGACTGTACAAATCAAGTCAGCTTATCGCTACAGCCATTTCGGATGATCAACATACGCCTTGGTATCGGGGTTGTGCGTAGCCATATGGCGCTTGAGCGCATTTCGGGTGATAGTTTGAGCACAGAGTGGGCATGTCTGAGCACAACAACAGTCGGGTCAACAATGGTGGCCATATATGGCAATGAGGCGGGGTGCGACGCGGTACTCACCGGCATTTTGGTGTATATGCTGAAAAAAAACGTAGAAGACGCAGATGAGACGGGACAGTTATCAGAGACGGTATATGTGGGGCAGGGTGCTAAGGAACCCATCCCATGCAGCAGCGCTTTATAGACGCCTCCAGAAGCGAAAAGCAATTGAGCACAGAATTTACGAGTAGCCACATATGTCAGGTGTGTTCTCGAGTGGCTAACAAATTGCGTTTATAACCCGATTGAGCAGGAGGCGTGGTGGTCTTTGACCGCCGGTCCTTCCTTTGTTCTGAAATGACCACATACGGAAGGTCAATCGCGCGCGCCATCAGTGGCACACCCTAGCCCTGAGTGCGTTATAGCTTTTTTTGCTAGAGGCAGAGAGTCAACTTCCGGTAGAGCGCGTAGAAGAATCACGACAAACCTGAGAAGTGGCAATTCCGAATCCTCAAAGGAGGATACGACCGTTTTACAGTCAATCATTGGATATTTGCTTGTGTGTACAGACAACTCCCAGTCTGCCGAAACAAAATCTAAATCTTTTGTTCAGAGCCTACATCTGGAGGACTAGAGCGAGCAAGAAAAGCGAGTCCGTAGAGCCAATAACGTATCTACTCAATGCCAGGAATATTGGTAGCAAAGGTCGATGATGATGGTAGGAAGGAAAAAGCGGATTAGTCCTCATTGAGCAGACGCGGACTTCCACTTTGCGACTAGAGTCTGGAGAACAGAAGGAACTATTAATCTATACGCTACCGTAAATATATGATGCAAAACAACATGTCTCATCGTCTCGCTTCTCGCAGGTTCCAAACCTCATCACCCGCCAACTCATACTCAACCCCATGAATAGTCCTGTCGAAATCCCTTCCCATCTGCTCTTTCTCCATCTTGATCCTCTCCTGCGCGAACTCCATTGACGATCGGTCCTTAACAATCAACCAATCATCGTGATGCTTGTGCGCCTATAGACATCAAAGCCGTCAGCTCACCAGTTCAAGGAGAAAAGTAAGAACTTACAGCAGCCTCCTGCCAATTCAACACCCCCAACCGCTCCTCACTCCAAAACGGATTGTTACAGCTACTATCCGCATGGCACGTCCGACAAACATACATCGCCTTCTTCGCGGCTTGAACCCTGGCCAACAGCTTCCTCGTCGGGCTCGGCGCTACAGCGACAAAGTCGTCCCCTCGCCACCTACACTTCCGCTGCAATGAATACTCAATCACGTCGCCTCCCTCCTCTACACCCTTGACGACACGCGCTCGCTGGTAGCGCCGTGCCCCGCATGAATGCGTTAGCACCGCAGGATAAACGAGTCCCTTGGAGCATGAAGTGCATTTGAACCGGACAGATTCAAGTTGCTCCTCTGGCGTCTGCAATGGATGGCGCGAGAGGCCTCGCTCGTCCATGAGCTTGAGAAGTCTATCCTGCATCATGCCGAGCATCGCCTCATTAGCGGAAGCGACGTCCTTGTTGAACGCCTCGGCACAAGGCCATTGGAATTCTTTGTCGATATCTGTTTCGTAAATGGGGCCAGAGAATGTCCATGCGCTGGCGATGTCGATGGCGTTCAGTCGAGGGGTACTAGCAGGTAAGGTAGCCGTCGCCTCTTTGTACAATTCCAGGAACTTCTTGAGTCGTTTAGTGGTGACATCGATGCGTTTGGCCCGACGCCCTTCCATAAATGCAAGCACCTCTGGTTTGATCTTGTTCCAGGCTATAACGCGTGTTGAGCATCGTAATACAGCTTTTGAAAAAGGTAAAACCAACCTTGTTCTGTCAACATCTCGGATTGGCGTACGATGGGAAGTTTGCGCAGTTTGAACTTTGTGGAGCCAACCAACTCTTTCTGCCATCCGGAAGCGCACAACTTATCAATGATTCTAAAATGAACGTACAGATTAGCATTACTGTTCAACTCGATTCCTCTGAAAAGAACGTACAAATTGAAACGACGTTTACGAGCATCTCTTTCGGCCTCTATCGTTGGAGCCATTTGTTCCGCCCAGGCGAGAACAAACAACTCGCGTGCTTGAAAGCTCTCCAGCTCGTCGGACCCCATGGTGCTCTCGAAAGCACGAAGCTCGCTAAATGTTATTAGCATGGACAAAACCAGAAGGGAAAAGGACTCACTCAGCCCAATGCTCCATGCGCGCACAGTTCTCGCAACGTAGAACATGATAGCCCCATCGAATTCTCCAATCTAACTTGCGACTTGCAGAGCATCGCTAAATGAGGATATTAAAGATATGTTCAGATGATGGCATGAAGCTAACTCACACTGCATTGCATGCTAAAGAGCAGATTGATGTACGCTGCCTCGGAAAGACCAGGAAGAGTTGGGAGCAATGTTTCGAAGGAGGGATTTACGGCCATGAAATTCTCGCGGGCCGTGTCCCATAACGAAGGATCCTCTTGAACGATGTGGCGGAACTTGGTCTGAAGACAGCTAACACGAAGCAGGTCAAGGGGATCCAAATGCGACATTATCTAAAGGAAGAACGCGTGAATACTGGAATGCTAGACGACTGTTGATTGATCCCACACCGTATTCAAGATGTTCTTGGGAAGGCATCCCAATGACTCGCATGGATGATTGGGCTTTCGACAAGTATCCTGCTTATCGTCTGTTTCCATTCTGCGGCGTTTTGTAGGTGGCTGTAATCCGCCTCCGGGACTGGGTGGGGCATTGTACCCGGCATCTGTGTCCTCGATTCCTCTTTTTGTGGCGGTGCTTTCGACCATGGTGTATGTTCGCAAATGGTTGGAGAAGGAAGGTATGGGACAACAAGTAGAGGAATTGATTGGCTATTATACTGTTCCTGGAGGGGTCCATGTTGTTCAAAAAGACCACGACGCTTGTCCTACAATAAGAAGTTTATTGTTTTTCTCACAACAAGGCTGTGAAAACAAGGACGGGCTTACCTGACAGCCAATCTAACACAAATGGCGCAGTGGGTCCATTCGTGGCGCAGGTTCTTGTTCTGAGCACGATTCCATGTAAAAGACCGCGGCGCATCATTCCATCTCCGTTTCGTTGTTGGTCTTTAGGACGCCGCATAAGTCGCGATTTTAAAGTCGAATGGCCGGTCCTCGAGTCGATAATGTCACTGTCTATGAGAGAGGCCGACCATGTCCATGATGCCAGGCGCAATGTGGTGGTCGGAGACAAAAATCGATCGCGGCACCCGCCCTGCCGGGGCCCGGTGCTTCCCTTTTTGGACAGACGTCCTCCCGCCCACCGTACTCGTTCAATCGAACAGTCCAATAGCGAACACGCGCGATGTCGGCGCGTACCAGCAGGTCTGAGCATAGTTCAAGTACATATCTTCGGCAGTAGCGGCGAATGCTGCAAGCAAGAAGAGGAGTTATCAACAAAAAAACAAAGGGGTACCAGTCAACATCCACACTGTTGATGAGTCTGAACACAAAAAGGTGAACAAAAGGAGCATCCAGACACATAACTAGTATACAGCAGCAAGGACTGTCTTTGCTGCACTCTCCCCCATCCTAAATTTCAGATTGGCTGGCTAGCACCGAAAAATAACTCGGTAGAGTGCCTGCGAGTGCAGAAATGTATTTCAAAGGAAATTCCCGTCGTTCGTTGAGGTTTGGCCCACGTTAGACAGCAGGTATGACAATGTAATGGCACTGACCTTGCATCATACGAGTAGTCCCGCATCTGCTACTCCTCCAACTTGAGATTTTTTGTATTAACAAAGTTTCAGAAATATGTACCGTAGACTCAAAGTTGTTGTATTGTGCGAGTCAAGCAGACTTTCTTGAAGACAACCTATGAGAAACAACAAGAAAGTTCTCGCTTCGCCACCTGAACTCGGAATTCATAGCGAAATTAAAAGTTCCGTAAGATGAGCAGCAACACGAATAGTTCATAACAACCAAATAGCAGAACATCAACTCGCACTTCAAGCATTCAAACACGAACCTCTCGCGTGCGAGATCCAGGTCGGTGTCCAGTAAACACCTGAGCTCGCGACGCTAAAACACTGCACGGGACGGAGGCCAAAACTTCATCTAACATGATCCTGCTGGCACAACCATGTTTTGAAAACTCAATTGTATTCAGCGTTCAAAGCATAACAAGTGATGGCGAACGTGAGATCGTTCCAAAATGATGATGTTACGATAAATGTCCTTCGTACAACCGTAAGTAAGATATCATTGAAAAACACGTCAAACATACCTAGGCGTCTGCAATTCGGAGCAACCTCTGAGCCTTGATCGGCGGCTTTGCCAGCCAATCTAGCGTGTTTCGCCTTGACCTTCTTCTCCGCAACCATCCTTTTCTTGACGTGTTTCCCGAATTCACGTCGCAGCCACTCTCTCGTGCGGGCGGTATCCCACGTTCTCGGGTCCTTCGCGGTCGTACGGTGCTGGTCCGCGCGGCTTCGGTGGTATAGTTAGGAAAGGTGCGGCATACGAAAGTGTGTTAGTGCTGTGAACACTATCTTGGATATGCGGTGACACATGCGCGATAATGACTGCAGATGAAGGTTGTCTAGACTCAATGTCAAACAGAGGCTGTAGAAACGGTTAATATTTGGAGAAAGGCATTGAAAAGCGGACGGCACCTTGAGTAACATAGTCAACTTGTTGGAGCGCCATGGAATGTGCACAAAACCGTCTTCCGCCGCCATCTTGGCTTTGGCTCGAACACACTCCTTCAGATTCATCAAACTCTCATTATTCTCCCTCGACTCCTTCATGCGCTGTTTGTCGTGCCCTTTGGAGTCTTCATAACGCTCACTGCCCGCGAGACTACCTTGTGGTCAGTATCAGAACTTGGGAGAAGTGCCAATGCTTACTCGACAAGAACCAACTGGCCCTCCTCGGCGTACGGCAGCGTCTTGTTCTTGACATGAATAGTCAACACGGCATGACTCCGACTGCTGGTGGCGTTCCTAGCCGTAGCGACTACACGCCGATGAGATAATGCCGACATTATTAGTGTTTGCAATTCCTCTGAGGTGTGGACCGGTGTATAGGTGAGTCTCGGTCGGACGTTACCAACCGTATCCTCGTGGATGGCTACCTCGCCTTTGTCTTGGTCGACCAGGTCCGTAGCATGCTTGCCAAGCAGCTCAAGGAATGTAACCCTGAATTCAAAGAGGTCGTCGTCTCCTACATCTGGTGCGAGCCTTTGACCAACACTACGAGCGGCGTTGAAAAGATCACGGGAGATGCAGGCCTCGATTCCTTCCATGGTGAACGTTTTGCCGCTGCTCGTCTGACCGTATGCGAGAACACATCCAACACCGCCTGATAGGACCAATGGGAGAATCTACAGACATTCAACAGATAACTTTGCGAGGCAAAAGCTGAGCGTACGTTATTAGCAACGACGCATCTCTGGTAGACCTCTTCAGTGTCGATATCCGGCCCAAAAGCGAGATCTGCACAATATTCCTTATGAGTAGAGTATGGCCGTTCCACTGCCGTGCACATGAGACCGAGAAGAACAGCAATCAACGCGTAACGCACCTTCTTGCAGGGAACATGAGCCACAAAAACGCCCGGTTCAGCACTCATCTGGGTAACGCCCAGACAAGGTTGGGAGTCGTGTTTCTCTTTCTCGTTCATCTTGCTGGTCCTCTAGAGCATGGAACTTGGTCTCTGCCTCGCCGTCAAGTGGAGGACGCGTCCTGAACGCACCACAATATTCTTCTGTGCTGCTCCTGTCCCAAAGGACTAGCGAACCCTTTCATGGGAGGTTGCGCGTCAGACCATTCCTTGAGGAGACCGCGAAAGGTGGAGAGATGGGTAGTGACTTCGGTTGCGGAGGCTGCCATTGCTATGGGAAGACGCGCGGCTCAGAATAGTGGCCGAGGGTGGATATGGTTGACAAGAGGAAGCACATGGATGATGGCATGTAAATATATGAAGGTTGATGGGGACGGCTCCGGGGCAACCATCATATGCAAGGTGATCTTCCATGTTGACTTGTCCAGGTGCGAACAGTCATGATTCATAGGTTAGTCTTGCTGACTGTTGACGGTGTCCAATAATGTCTAAACTTGTGCCATCATGAGATGGGTGTCGCGACGAGCAGCTGCGTGCAAGAAAACGCGCACATTCAGGCCGAAAACACGTCCAGTAAGGCGACTACGATGAAAAAGAGGATGTCTGCAACGTTGTCGAATCGACGCTGGTGGCATGATGGTGGTTAGAGAAAGGACCGGCGCGCCCATCCCGATCACTACCGGACGGCGGCAAATGTTTCTTCTAACGCCACTTACTTACGACCATTGCCATCTTGGATGGCAGGCAGAGTCGACTCGAACGATCCCGTGAGAAATTTTCACACATGTCAAGCCACAGCGACGCGTTGAGACTGTCTCTTCCTCGAGTCTCGACCACGATGTTCTCCCTAGCACTGCTCGCAGGGTGACTCGTAGCACAATCCGTACTCGTCTGCAACGAGTTACCGGCGCGTAAAAGGAAGGAGGTAAGTATGCTCGAAATACTGCCCTTGTTTCGGATAGATACAACGGTGCGGCAAGCGCCATCTTCATGAGGGTAGACTTTTCAGTGGGCCACGTATCACCAAAATGGGCGAAAAACGATGTGTACAGATGTAAAGGCGCTTTGGCAAGTCAGTGGTTACGATCTAACCCAAAGAAGTCAGGAAAACACCGTCTGGAGGCAAGACCTCCGACCCCGCAATCCTTGGCGCATTCATTTTCGCAGGACGCGCGGCCAGAGGCCTAGTAGCCCTGCCCCCAATAAAACAATTGCGATCATAACTCAAGTACGCAGCCTGTGTCTTCTTGGTGTCAGGTTAATTCGTTCTGATCATTTTATATAGATAATATGAGTATCGTCCTCGTGCAATTCGGTTGGCGCTCTAAATTGATGACGATAATCCCTACACGTCTCCTCGGTGGATCGATGTATAAGCGGCCGACTTTGGAAAGTGTGGCGCAACAGATGGTCCGTAACACAAGCGCTCGTGGAGGTAAATCTACCTGCCTTTTGTCATTGTCTGAAACTCACATTTTTAACAAGGGTTGGTCTGGTTTCGCGCCTTGGTGTTTCCCGCCACGCTGAAAATAACATTAGCGAGAGCTCGACATTGTTCTTACCTCAGAATTGCTCTTAACGGGGCTAGAAACCGGCACGTTATGCATTGTGGACACCGTCACATTTGTCCACAACGCCATCTCGTGACCTGGTCTATCTTGCTGGTATAAGCGCAACATGTGACACTACAAAGCCTTTGCTCACGACCATCACGACCACCATCGACGGGATTCAGTGTTTCGCCGTTCGACGTCCTCTCTTCATCTAGACTACCTCTTCTACACTCTAATCATTTTAATAATGGCCAAGGATAAGAGCACCAAGAAATTTGGCAAGCAAGCCACGTTCAAAGTAAACGCATCGGTGCCCGCTCCTCACCTTCAGCCCTCGGCGACGAGCTCCTTCAACGTCATTCGACCCGATGGGACAATCGACATCGCTAGTTGATGTCCGACGATAACCCAAAGCTCCCGTGCTGGGCCCGAACGCCATGGCGTACTATAAACAACAAATGGCCATGCCTCCTCAACAAAATCCCCCGTGAGTCTGAGATACACACCGTACCCAATTCCAGCGCTCGGTAAGAGTTTTTTGTTCCCTTCTTTATGCACTGCTCACTGTGCTACAGACCTATCAAGGACAGGCGCCGTCTCTGCTCCCTTCTATACGTACTCTTCATTCATGCCTGGCGCGACCTTTACCACTCCTCAACGCCTCCATCCATCAAATATCCCTGCTACAGCAGCACGGTAGAGCTTCTTTTCGTGACGCTGATTTGTTTCTAATGATTCTTCAGAGCTCCTCAAGGTCAAGCGGCTCCCGCTGCTTCATTGTCTCAATACCCTCCGTCAATGCCCCCCGCGAATTCTTCCGCGCGCCATTACCCTCGTACATCGAATGCCCCTACTACGACAGCTCAGTAAGACCTTGTCTTCCTATCATTAATTTGGTTCTAACACCACTCCCAGGACGACTCGCGGCCAAGCGGCTCCCACCTATCAATACCCTGCATTAATGCCCCCCACGAATCCGTCCGCGCGCCATTACCCGCATGCAAACTACCCTGTTCATATGCCGACAGCTCAGTAAGAACTCATTTTCCTATCATTGATCTTGTTTTAACGCTGCTCCAGAACAGCTCACGCTCAAGCAGCACCCTCTACTCTGGCATGTATCACCCCCGCCGGCGATGCCCACTGCCAAACCTGTTCCCTTCAACGTTCGTCGTTCGCGTATCCCAACTATGAACCCATACTCGAACTGTGCTGCAACCACACCGGAGTCCGTCAGTGACAAGAAAGTCGTCGTCCTTCTCCTCCTTCTCCAGCCGCCGTTCACAATGCCCCAGCAACGACAGCTATTCATTCTGCTCCACCTGCTCCGAAGCCGGTCAACGACGAAGAGATTGATGCGGCTCCTGCAAAGGTCCTGAAAAAGAAGGAGAAGGTCTTGACTATTCCCGGTTGCCGCTGGCTGCGTGGTGTATCAGCAGATGAGTACGCGAGGACTGAACTTGCCTCAGACAAGTTTGTTCCTGAAACCTTGGACGAGGAAGAGGAGAAGCTGTTTGAGGATCTCTTTAATTCCGATATGATTGAGGACTAGGACGTTTAACCATCCTGAATACCCAGCATATAGATACCCCGATTTTTGCCCTCGGAGCAATTCCAGTTATGAATACCTTAGCACCTACATTGTATGCCTACCTCCCATGTCCCACTCCATTTATTTTGCCATCTACGTAGCAGCAAACATACAGGCGGTTTTGTTTTTTATGTCGTAATGGTATCTATGTAGTAACTAGTTCTCATGTATTCTCTACCAAACATCTCCATGTCAATTGTATGTTCGTATTACTTCCGAACAGCAGCAAGCCTACCAAGTATCTGGCAGTGCGCCTTGTGTGGCGCAAAGACTCGGCTACCGAAGACCCAGAGAACACGAACAGGCTTACGGTAGGACTACAATCAAGTAAGTTTACGATATCAATTGAACTGGTAGTAGAACAGCGAATTAAGTAGGAATAAATACATGTAGTGAGCTAGTGATCCAGTGCGTGAAATGGTGAAAGGAGCGCGTAAAATCGTGGAAAGTGTATGCGTGTAGAGTTCCAAGGAAGTGTGTATCCACTCAGGGAATGAAGGAGATGGGGGCACCGAATAGTCGACGCGGATGTGCAGATGGTGGTGGTTTAGAGGTAGCCGCGTACTGCAGACCAAATGGAGACACCAGCGAAGATACCAAAGAAAGTAACGACGAGCAATGCAACCAGGCATCTTCGCGCCCTCTTGATCTCTGCCGTCCTGATCCTGTCAATAAACACCTGCTTCTCCGCGTCCGTTTTGTCTAGCAACCATTCGCCTGCGCTCTGCGGGGCGCGTAATGGCGAAAATGAGATGAATATGCCCACGAATCAGACTCGGAATGGTGGGAATACTACTAAAGGGTACCACAAAAGAGAACTCAACCCCAGAATGCTGGTTGCATTGGGCGGGAGGGGATACTCCCTACAACGGGCTCATACCAAACATTATCAGGCAGGATGTGACCTAGGAATATGAGTGGGTATGTAATGTTCCCTGCGGCACACTGAACGCGCACCAGGAAAGTAAATATCGACATCCGGCCGTTAACAGCAAGCGAAGAGATATTCTTCTCCCAGTGCGTGCGGCCGGCGAAATCCAATACCACGCCAAGGCCCTTGGCAGCGGTAGCATAGTGTATCAAGCAACTTTCCGTTTGTAGGATGGTCCAGCACGAAGCTCTTTCGAAGAGGACTTGGTGTGAAAACAAGACCGAGAAAGGCAAAGCCTAAGAGCCCAGTGTCCGACGAAAACTCGCCTGACCGATTTGGATCAGCAACCGTCTACATATGGTAAGTGAATTCAATAGCACGAATGTGGGCGTCCCTCAACCCACCTCTATTAGAGCATTGAGAACTTCGGGAACGTCGGACGTCCAAGCGCCAGGAGACAACATCCATAAGGGTAGCTCGCACTAGGCACATATGTAAATATGCGCTGACCAGCATAGTCGAGCGTTGAATTGATTGTCGGTGACAGTTCGGAGGTGATAAATCTCCCGGGTGCACTTCACGATGATAACGTGACTTTGCCGTCGGCAGTAGGTAGGCACGCGTCATCGCCACAAACAGAACTCGGGGGAAAAAGACTCGCGAAGCCAACGCCAAAGCGTGGTGTTAGAGAGCGCGAGCTCCGGGAGAAAGAGTACACGTACTGACAAACGTTATCAACAAGGACCAGACTGTTCAAATTTGAACAAAGACAACACCCGCACACTTCAAAGCTTGGATTTCGCAAGTCCTGAAATTCCTTTCGTTACCAAAATAGGTTGACTAGAATCTTGTTTGACAATAGATCTGAGAGACTCGGCGATGAACGGGCAATAATACAGTTCTGATACCGTTGGGCGCCGGAACGCAGCAGCCACTTGGGTCAACTGACTCCTTGTTTCGTAGGAACAAGGTTCCCGTTTGAAGGCGCAATGTTGAATTGAATTACTTCAGTGACTGCCGTCAACACGGGTGTTTCCTGTCACGAGTTGACGACGAGGGCCTAGCTTTTAGTTAAACAACATGAATTTATTTATTGATGCACCACTGTTACAACTACTTTCAACGTCCTTCAAGCATATATACTCGGAATCACTGGAATCAGAACCCTTCAAAAGAGTCACCGAGATGAACGGTTTCTGAAGATTTCATGTTAGAGAAGCAATCACTATCTGAAATGGTAGGCCGTACTGGGATCTTCATTCCTTCTTCCCAAGTCAATTCCCTCATTCGAAGGCATTTCAGCAAGCTCCACTCGTTGAACTGCTTCTTGCGAGTATGTACCCATATGGCCTCTGCTAATGCGGGGATGTTCGGACGAAACATGAATTGATAGCGTCGTGTCTGCAGAATCGGCGTATTGTCCTATCTTTCCGTTAACCACCCGTAATCTTGAGTTCAGGATCTATGGAAGGGATGAGGGATATCTCACAGAAAATCGCAAATTACTCACTGCAAACAAACTGTTCGAGTACACCTTCGTGAGAGTGATACTGGGAGCTAAATGATAGTTATTGTGCATGAAGACCAGGTACAAAATTAGATCCAGCACTGCGCATACAGCACAGACCGTTCCTGTCTCCACAACAAGGCGTACAATCCTTGAAAGAAGGATGTTGGTCTGACGCATGCCCGTCCGGGATTTCAACAGCGTCAAGGACATAGACGCAGCAATGAGGGTATCACAGGAAGCCGTCCCAGCAAGCCAGATCTACAGGGCTTATTATTGGCGTCAACGAAAGCGTAGTACGAACTCATACTGAAGTTGAAACATAGGTGTCGGCTTGAAGCATCGAGAAGTGGTTCAAGCGTCTCGCACGATCCCCAGCATAAATACCGGCAATGCCTTGCGTCAAAGACAACTGCTGGGCGAGTGAACTACCACAATTATCTCGAAAGAGCGGTACGCACCAGGGCGATGATTCCTGGAGTCCACCATCGCTTCGTGAGCCGCCAGACACGCCACGCATATACGAACTGAACAACACAGCTGACTGTGATTTGAGAACGTCAGTCGGTATGTACGACAAAGTAAATGACAACAACTGACTGATAGCGGTCATAACAGGCAGTCCCAGCCAGTAGGTCCCGATGAGGTCGAGTTTCACCATGTCTCCCCATCTACCACCCATGTCGCGTCAGATACATTTGTACCGACAAGAAGGTAAGCACGAACCCAGACCCAAAGTTCCTAAACGCATCACTTGTGACAATACACGTCTGCGCAACCTCCAGGATGTACACAAACGCAGCCAGCGATTTAGTCGGCCAAATCGCGTCGCCGGGGAAGACCAAATAGTAGATATCTGGCGGCGCAACGAGATTGGTGTTCAATAACATCGACGTCCCGGTCAGCGCAAACTCACACGCCTGGACGGTCAGGACCCCCAGAAGGCCCCAGTTGAAGAAGTGGCCTAGGATCTGTCAGCGCCATGGTTAGCGATGTCGGTGGGTTCCGAGATATAGGGAAGTAACTCACCAACGGTCCGGTCCTTGAGCATCACTCGTAAGCTAGCGGTATACAAGACTCAGGCGCATTCGAGACTTACAGGTCTGCAATGTTGTCGGGGATGGGAAGCGACTCGAGAGACATGACCAAAGCAGTACCATCATCCTAGCACCAACCTAGGCGCGCATTTTGAGGGGACTGAAAGATCTGTGACCATCAGAACAAGATTATTGATCGTATTCGAGAGTGATTGCTAATTGTGCGTGTGCACGAAATTTCCTTGAAAGCAGTGGGTCGCTGGAATCACCGCAATAACGCAATGATCGTGATGCAGCGACTCGCTGGTAGCTGATCTCTTGAGAATACCGCGCTGGAAATAGAAAATCGGATGGAACGATGTATTTTGCGGCGTACCGTCTCTGGCGGAGCAACAACTTGAACAACGAACATCAATGCCACGTGATGACGTAACTCTGCTGAATCCAGGCAGCCTGCAGGTCAACAGAGCTGTGTGCTCCCACTGCGGATTAGAAGCTTTCGAATTCTCCATCGCTTGAGGGCTCTCGCTTTTGATATCTGTGGCGATTCCCGAGCTTGCGGGACATCAAGTTACATGGTCTCGCATGTACGAAGATATCTCATGCGCAGAAGCAGGTATACCGATCCCTTCGGGCTTCGGGCTTCGGGGCACCATCACGGGCGGTTATCACTATGTTCGGTTTTTGCAGCTGGATAACTCTTGAGGGGCAGGTTTGGCGTGAGGAAGAAGCAAATCGTCATTGGGCAACTTTCAGATTTCCCACGAGTGCAGAGTACAAGCACCGATCCTACATTTCGTTCATCCATTACAAGTACTCGTCCTTGATCAACGCAGCGACTCGTTCCGCGATAGTGTATACCACACCTTGAGGGTGACATTCAGGCGCCGTATGCTATAGTAATATCACCATTAGCATAATCCAGCACCCGGACGACAAAAACGCACCAAAATCGAGGCGTCTACAACCCGCAGACCAGACACTCCAATAACTTTGAGCTCCGAGTCGACCACCTCCCCAATCTTCGCCGTACCAAGTGCATGATCCACGGTAACAGAGTATTTCCGTGCATAATCAGCGAAATCATTATCCGTCGTCGCGTTCGCCAGGTCACCGAAGGGACCCAATACATAACCCGCCCACGGCTCAGCAGTCAACATAGTCTGCGCATCCTTCATTGCCTGGACCATCGCGTCAATGTCGTACTGCGTCGTGTACATCTGCAGGTCGATGACGGGTGAATCCCACGGGTTAGTGGATGCTATGGTTACGTTTCCACCTGAGGATGCGGTGTATTAGCAGTGGGTCAATGGCGAGATATCAGTACGCACGAGAGGTCGGTGATAGCACGGCGGATACTACAGTCAGGAACGATCCTGTTGATGGCGTCTCTACAGGACCGAACGCCGCAAAACCATTCTAATCACAAGTATTAGACCACGACAACAGTGCAATCACCTTACATACCGCGAACAACAGTTCAATATTAGCCGAACCAGGCCCAGTCGATGGGTCGTATTCTAAGAAATCGGGGAGTTTGAAATACGCGATGGTATTGGAAGGCGTGTCGACAAATTGGCCTTGTTTCTCGGTTGACCACTGGTTCAGGCGCTCTGCGAAAACGGTCTGATTCCGGAGTACTATATCCCAAGTACTGTTGGAGTTGACGGAGAAGTAGTTTCCCAGGAGTGGATGGTCGACTAGGTTCGCACCGACCGCAGGTGCATCCACCAAAACGTCGATCCCAAGCGGGGAGAGGACGTCTGGCGGGCCAATGCCAGACAGAGACAGCACTTGGGGAGTTCCTACAAGTTCATGAGTTTGATCGATCTCGCCATGCGCAACAGGGACCATACCAAATACGCCCCCACTCAGAATGATCTCTCTTTTAGCGCAAATAGTTGTTCGAGGTCCTACAAAAGTATGAGAAGGTTGTTACAACGAATATAGCTGTGAGACATACCATCGGGAGTAGTCGCTATTTCCACAGAATTGATTTTGAGCGGATCCTTGCTCCCAAACACCCTTGTGACTCTGGTCGAAACCAGAACGTCCAAATTTTCTCTTTCGATCACAGGTTGAAGATACGCGGTAGCTGCTGAGCTCCGGGTTCCATTCCCAACTGAGCTCGACAAGTATCCTGTGCAACATGTTCGTAAGATGTTGATAAGGACGGAAACAGCCGTGTTACCAATGCCGAGTGTTTCTCCACTGTTGACGTCCAAAGTGTATTCAAATCGATCGCCAAGCAGTTTAGTAGAACCAATAACACGATCCTGGAGTTCATCTTTGAAACCTGCGAGACTGACTTGTACCGGTCCGTTTCCATAATTCTTGGGATCGATTTCCCCTGTATCGTTATGGCCATCTGCAGGCTCGACAAGAGTAGACGTCTATCACATACAATTATGAGTGAGAAGACACGCCACATATGACCAAGCACACCTTCATCCAGTACTTCTCGATTTCCGGCCAACCCCAAATTGGGTTCGAAGATGAAGCTGCCATGGAGTCCCAAAAATCGTTGGGACACCGGTTCCACGCCATGAAATCTTAGGTGCGATCAACGCGGCGCTATGAGAAGAGGGAAGAATGGGACCTACTGATGCTACTGCTCCCTCCAAGAACAAAGCCGCGCGGGAGAGGAACAGTACGACCGAACAGGCCGTCTACAAATCATCAGGTATGGTTCTCGTTATGGACGAAGATGCCGTTGCCTTGTGCTATCGTACTATAATTCCAGTCGACACTTGAACCTGGAAGTGCCGATGCTAGAAAAGGGACTTGAACGTTCAAGACACCTTCGTTGCTGAGAGAATTGAGGAAGGTTCCACCACGACGGAGACATTAACTAACTTGATACCTGCTTCCACTACGAGAACCGAAATGTCGCAATCTTCTGACAGCCGACTAGCAAGCACACTGCCCGCCGTTCCACCTTACAGGGAATCAGCAAATCGAAAAGTGAGAGTGTAGACATAACGTCAATTACCTCCGGTGATGATGAAGTCGTACTCCCGACGAGAAGGTGCTTCCACAAGTTTTGTGTGGCTCCTTCCAGGTAGAGAGAACAAAAGACAAGCGAAGAGGAGTCCTGAGTTCAACATCATTGCTAGAGAGAAGGACGCGTATTCTGATACAATGCTAGCACTCACGCCTATTTAAAAGGTGATTTGAAAGACAGGTCCAAATCAGAGACCATCATGATAGGACGAGACGTGAATGTTGACGTGATTGCCGCTACATGGCAGGGGCCGTTTAGGTACATGTCCGCGTTCGAGACGAGGACTGAATATGAACGGCGGTCGACTGGGCGCTGGACATGAAACGCAACACATGTTGAGCCTTTGAGAAAGCATCAGAAGTGGGCACCCTAAACGCGACATGTGCTGCAGTGTACACACACTCTCACAACAACGCGAATGAGAAGGACCAGAGGACAACAGGAAAGATCTACATCAACAGTCAATATATGGATATGAGAGGACATGTGCTTTGGGCCCACTGGCGCCTAAAATGTCCCCCAGAGACGATGTGAAGTCTACATAGCTTCCGACATGAACGAGAACGCGTACCCACACTGCGCAATATGTCATTCAGATGAAACGGCTTTGAGAATTCCGGCCACCAATAAAGGACGGTTTCCAGTAGAGATTTCCGTTTATTCAACCAAAAATGGGCAGATAGAGGTGTTGGCGCAGCATCTAGAGCATGTGTATTGGGACAAAGTTTTATGTGAACAATCAGTAGCTCACCAGTTTCAGGGTACCGACTGTGGCTCATGAACGTTCTCGACCTCATGACGCCGACCTTCTCCTTCGTTTGTGCTGTCCGATTTCGCTCCGCGTCCTGACTTCGTGAGGCTCGAAGCCCAATCCCGCCGCAGCAAATGTACCGCGTCAGTCATCGTCCATTCTAGGGCACGCGATGCGCATAATTTGACTGACGGTAGCCGTATCCAGGCGAAGCCCTTGAATTAGCCCTCGCGAGCATTTCGGAATTCGGGACATAGAACGAAAGAGAGGGTCACGGCTTGGCAAGTCGGACACCGCCACTGTTCATTCAGTCCAAATGCCATGTACAGAGAAATCATTCATCTAATATAACGAGGATAAGGACTAGCTTAGGAGCCTCTGCTACCGGCAGAGTAAAAATAAGCAGGGCAGTCTTCACGACTTCAAATCTCCTCGGATTCCAGCTTGCGGCCCGTAATAATGTTAACAAACACTTTCATTTGGCAGGCAGAGTACATCCTACATCGGTTTCACATTATATCTTCCTTCAACTTGTCGAAAACATCTCTTCTCAATTACAGGCTCGCGAGAATGATATCAGCAGCCTTGTATGAATCGTCAGTCGAATATCATTAGGCGCATGATAGACTAACCTTTTCGCCAATCGCATACGCGTAGGTCTGCGTGTTCGAACTCGTCAACTAAACCCGTGTCAGCTTGCGCCACAAGAAGATCACAGGTATATTCCTCTTACCAAAGGAGCAATTGAACAATCGACAACCCGGAGGTTCTCAATCCCATAAACCTTCAAACTCGAATCCACAACGCCACCAAGCTCCCTGGGCAGCATAGCCGCAGTTCCCAGCGGATGATAGACTGTGGCAAGAGTTTCGCGTGCAAATTTCCCCCGATCCATCCGCTCCTTCTCGTTAGGTACAGCAATAGCCTGGACAACGTCTTTGAGAGGCGCGACCTGGCAGACTTCTCCACAAACTCGAGAGCGTGAACGAGGATATCGTGGTCCGTTGGATTCGAGAGGTATCGGGGATCGACATCGGGACTGGCGGTAGCGGAGGAAGACGTGATGTGGACGCGTCCGCGAGTGAACGGGTGAGAATACGCTGTCACGATTGTCGTATAACGTTTAGACGGGTCGGGAGTCACTCCGGGAATGGGGAAGTGACCGCTAAAGGTCAAAGTCCTACCACAAATTCAGTACTGAATTTTTAAAGGCATTCGATAGACGTACTGGCTGAAGGGCTGCGTGTCATCTTGAACCCAACGGCGGAGAATCTCATATTGCTTCTCGATGCCTTTGCGAACGCTGGGGTCAAGGTTGGGAAACAGATCCGCTTCTGAGTCGGTTTGAGTTTGAGACCACGCCGTCACGTCCTCTGTGTTTCCGATGATTGACGCGGGGATGAACGAAACACAGCACGAGAAACCCGCTAGAAGTCCGAGGCCCTTTTTGCTTTTGAGAAATATCAGAAGATGCGGGAGCTAAAATGGAGTACTCTTACTAGAGCTCTTGTTGCTCAGCGGCTTGCTCGGGGTCAGAAAAGATCTCGAACGACTTGAAATTTTCCGGTGTTTCAACAACGACTGGACAGAAGCCATGATCCTCTAAGAACATGGTGTTAACGATATTCATTTCGACGCGCCGGGGAGTCAACGTACGAAGGTTCTCGCCAACTCCAGGAAGATTAACCACACACTTGATTCCTAATGGCTCGATGATGGAGGCATTTCCGATGCCTGAAAGTTCCAAAATCTGCGGAGTGTGCAAGGCTCCTATGGCACAACGTTTCAGACTACATCAAATAATGAATTCCCGTGCTTGCCTGCGGAGAGAACCACCTCTTTGTTTGCGTTTACTACGACCGTCTTGTCGCCTTGCTGGACGGTGACTCCAGTGGCCTTGGTCCCTTCGAGATTGATCTAGAAACAGCGCTTGTTTCTAGAGAAACTCCCGAAAGTTCGAACAACATACCTTTGAGACCAAGACGTTGGTGACCACGAGCAAGTTTGGCAAGTCTTTGTTCAACGTGAAGAAATCGGAGGCAGCATACGACCGCTTCGAAGTGGATACGTCGACGGAGGTCGGACACAAGAAACACCCGACAGGGCGTCCATCACACTGTGCCACTTAGATATCATACAAAGCAGATTGATAAAGGTTACTCACCGGATCGGGCTTCCTGGGTATTCCGACAGCTTCGAGAGCATCAAGAAGAGACGGTACAATCTCTGTGACGTGGCTCGGATACGACTTGGCTATGGCACCCTCCGTGCCATGATTCTCTGGATCCGGCTTCACAGAATGCAGACGGCCGTCGACCGCCGGAGGTGCTGATTGGAGTCGCTCGCTCTGGGGAAGAGGAAGATTTTAACATGGCACCATAAAGGACGTGATGCATCAGACCTTTTTCATGTATGGCAAAAGGTTGTCCCAGTTCCATCCATCGTTCCCGAGCTCCTCTAGAGCGTTGAACTCTTCCTTGGAGGGACGGATAAAGACCATGAAGTTCAACTGCAAAGTATCCGCGTTATCAGTTACGATCCGTTCTCGAAGTAGAACGAGTTTACGAGCGATGAACCACCGAGACCCTTTCCATGGGTCTGAAGCATGTTACGGTTTGCGGCGTGTTTTTGAGGCACCTGTAAATAATGCATAGCATGAATTTTCGGACTGTAAGCCCTTTTCAGACATACCGTGTAGTACGTCCAATCATAGTCTGGGTTGTGAATTGCGCGCGTCAACATGCCTAGGAGACGCTATCAGGTCGATCGAAAAGTCACTGTTGAACACGTCCATTACCTGGTATATCCACGAGGGGATCATTGTCATGGTGCACACCCGCTTCGAGGACAGCAACTGTTGTCTGGGGGCTCCCTTGGGCAAGCCTAATAAACCATCAATACTAAGCTTGGGAGACAAACACGACAGTGACTCGCCGACGTGCGAGGGTCAGACCGCTGGTTCCTCCTCCCACTATGAGGACGTCGATTTGACGCTGAAGCAGATCATCGAGTGAGATTAGAGGCATGATGGGATGTGTATCTCACAGAGTACAGATGGGTGGCGCTTATAGGCGCCTATTCGGTGGCTGCGTGTTGCACCTCCCCACAAATCACTTCTATGGAATGGTCGCGTACGTGATCCCGGGGGTTCGAAAGATGATCATTCTGGTTGAAGTGGGAAATCATTTGTCGGCATCTATGATTCTGCGAGATATGAGAGTACTTGTGTAGATGAAGAATCATCCAATACGGAGGGACATGATATCGGGCGATCTGTCACAATGTCGGGAATCTCGTCTGGGGCAGTACATATGCAAATCTGAAAATCTGAAGAGATGTCGAGAACGTGCCGTGGTCTTGCTGAAGCCCTGTGACCCTCGTGGCTGAAGTGTCCATTAGTGCGTGCGGTCGAGAGTTACGAGACTTGGGCTGAGAAGGCATTAGTCAATACGAACAAATAGGTAGGCGTTGACATTCTCACTGCCAGCATCCATCTGAATCTGATTTTCGTTCGTTTCTTCCTTCTTGGATCTGATAGTACGGCTTACCACGGACACCGTGGACCGCTTCCGCAGTCTGAGATCCACGTTCAACAAGAGATTCGCTGAAGAAAACTTCGCGTCGCACGCTCTAGCGCCGAAGTCCCAATGCACCAGTCTGTACATATGACCATGCAGCACCGCAAGCCCACTGTCGTACTCCCGAACTTACGAGTGATCAGTGATGATCGGATCCTATTCTTGTTCGGGTATCCTACCAAGCTCATCCACTATCGTCCATACTTTGAGAGCCTGTATCTCTTCCTTGGCTGGCAGCGCAAGACTCCTTCGAAAATAGCGCTGGCGTGTTCCTCTGCCCTCGATGCCTCCTGTGATTCCAATACCCGCCGATATCGCAGAACTGTAAGCGCCACATTTTTCTTGGGTCTGAAGTACTGGCTCACGCTTTGAGCCTAGCACCGGCCCCTTGGTACTGATTCGTTTGACGCAAAAGACAAGTTGCTGCCACTGACGATGTCGTGTGGCAGATAATCGGACATTTGTTCAACTGGGGTCTTTTGGGTGCGCTGTGCATCCAAGCATGTAAGGCTTTTATTGCAGAACATGACGAGAGATAACGACAGTTGCTACTAGACATCTATTATCTGGCTTTTCCGCATGACCCAATCTGGCCAACGAAAGTGCTGAGCAGCTGTGTATTCATCCTGGAGGTCGCGCAGACCTGCCTGAATACTCGAGATGCATTCCGCAATTTTGGAGCATTGTTGGTTTTCAATCTGTACTCGAACGTGTCTGATGTCTGTTCAGCTGGGGCGACATGCTCAACCTCGATGACATTGGCACGTATTGGCTCGGTGTACCTGTCATGGCTGGCATCGGTAAGACCTACTCCCGCTATTTGTATAAGCTTATATATAACAACTTGCTGACAGTCAGCGGAATCGTACAATTTTTCTATGCGTGGAGAATCTGGGTCCTTACAAAACGCTACTGGATCCCAAGCGTCATCGTCGTGGTGAGCGACCATTCCGTATTGCTGAAAAACGAACTCAAATTGCAGTCAGCTATCTCTAACACAGTCTGTTTCTGCTTTCGTGGCAGGAAATGCTGCGAGGCAGATAAATCACTTCTCAGAGCTCCAGGCCGAGACTTACGTTGTCACTTCGGTATGGCTGTTACGTTCTCCTACGAAGAACAGAATGGTAACAGTCGAATTAGGTCTGGCTTGCGGGCACCGCCCTCTGCGACACGGTCATCGCCATGTCTATGACCTGGACACTCCTACGGGCTCGTACAGGCGTGAATACAACGGACGCCGTTGTATTCAGGATTGTACGACTTAGTATCGAGACGGGGACTCTTTGCGCTATCTTCGCAGTGCTTGACCTCATTTTCTACGTCGTATTCATGCACAACAATTTCCATCTGGTCCCGAGTATCGCCCTCACAAAGATGTATTCTAACAGCTTTTTCGCGGTGAGCCTTCCTCTGTAGAGAAGATACTGCCCGCTGATACACGGTCTAGGTACTCAATTCGAGGGTGAAGATAAGAGATGGGAGGTTGGGTCAAACTTTCTCAACGGACCCTACGGTCTGTACATGCTCCGCCTCTGCACCGCCACTTGCATCTGTTCGGTTCAGGAGCATTGGGGGTATCTACCCTTCTGAGTCGGGTCCTGGCGTTCACGACGTGGAATTGACGCAGATGACTTCCGGCAGTGTACGAGATGGGCTGGAAAGTCCAGATGATCCAAGTATGTCTTTTGCGTACAAGTATCGGCGACGTTTTGACATGAACTTGCAGAGCGCAGGCTCCCGATTGGGAACGAGACCTCCGATAGCTTCTGACATTAGTCCGGAACAGAAACACGACTGTAATTTGAGACGACCTTTGTCAAGCGATGATATGTACTCCGAATTTAGATCTCCTTTGCGAAGAGCTCCAAAGTATGAAGTTTCGCGCTGACTTCTGAACAGATGAACCCACCAGGCCATCGTCGTGTTTCAGCAGGACATAAAGCTGCTCAATGCGAGAGTCTTAGAGGGTACGCCTAAGTGTGGCACAGTCTTATCGACTGACTCACACAGCTAGTCATCAAATCATGCCTGTCAGCACTTCCGGGTACCGCGCGCATTGCTTGCTCACCCTCAACGACGCTCATAATTTCTGGACCATCCTCCACTCTCCGCACTTGGTTTGTGGCTGTGGGGCCATTTAACGCGTAATCCTTTCCTTAATTTCTCAGCTGCCTTGATGATGAAGTTTACTCGCCCTTGTGGCGCAACTCATTGTCTCACCTGTTGCATTCGGTCGGCAGGCATCTTCACTCAAGCCCACCTAGTAGCGCTGATACCATTCGATTCCTCCACTTATCTTCTATTTTAGGCGCAAACAGAATATTCCCTGTCAGCCATCCAATCCGACGATCACGGGCTGGAATTGTGGCGCCGCCCCGTGAACTCAGCATATATCTCTTTTTGTGACGCATCTAGTACGTCTTTTCAGGTACAGTGGCGCATAACGGACTGCCCTCATTGTATGTCTCGCTTATGTTACATGTACACGTGTAGCACGGATGTTATAGGTACACAGGCTCCGAATGTACACCTTGTCTGAAGACCACCATCATGTCTGCGCGGCTAGCCGAGTCCGCCTACCTACATCGTCTTCCAGGAAAATGAGGGATGCGGACTCGGGATGCGGCCGTCGAACCCCAGGTAACCCTAACCTACTGTTGTTTCTAAACACCGACTCGACCCACATCCACCTCACCCACTACTACTCCTAGCCCGCTTTCTTGGGTGCTGTCCAATGCCAAGATGCCGCGGATATCCAACCCGCCGCTCATTTTACGGTGTGTTTCTTGAATATGTATGAAAAAACCCAACAATGCAACAACCACCGTTATCGCAGGCATTCGAGGAACTCCCCCCGCGCGCACATATGAGGTGTCCTTTCTGTCCCGATGCATCATTGAGGTTCGTCTGTTTTATTATGTTTCAAAGTGATCAAGCAATTGTTGCTATGCACCTAGGTTGCGCTTTATCTTAGGAATGACCTCTCGATAAAATTCGCAGTGCCGGGAACGTTTCTGCCATGACTCGACTCGCATCGTCACTTTGAACATCTGCTTATTTTGTGTATTATAACGTACACAAATTCAAGCAGTCACGGCGAGCCTTCGTATATAAATACTGATGCGGTGCGCGCGGGAGGCAGAAGGCATTGCTCAGCGATGTTCGGATTGCTGTATCTCCAGGTAAAACAAGGTCACAGTCGTGATGTTGTACTGACAGAATCGGTGGAGATCGTGGAATACGGCATCAAGAGATTATTTTGAAGATGTGCTCTGATACGGGCATTGATCCACAAGCAGGAGCGGCGTTATGTAGGCGCGGGTGATACAACTTTACAAGTCAAAGTGGCTCTGCTGTGGACCCATTTGGGAGTGGTGTTATACGCGATTGTTATTCGCGATGTGACTACCCACGCATTAGTGCTTCGACTGGAGCCCTTAACGATTCAGTCCAGTAATTCCGTCTGTTCCGCTCTTCAAGCTCAGCAGTGACTCTTCGTGTATATTCTCGTGGGAAGTCGCGCATATCTTGACCCGAGCACTACGATCAAGAAGTTGTAAAGGTGCGATCGCAACAAGTTGATCTGCTTTAAACGCCAAGGAACCCGGGTTGTGAAGAACTCTACGCCCTCTTTGGACGGATGTCGCATGACTCCAATGCGAGTGCCCTACTACGGGTACACCCTGTAGGCAGCAGAGCGAAGGTTCTACAGCTTATGATAGGCCGAAAATCAACGCGCGGTACCATCAAAAGGATCAAAAGGATACTTCTTCGATGAATTTAACACACAACTTCTGACTGATGCATATGATCTCCGCTCGGTCGAATATAAAGAGGCGTGTTGCGTCGCTGCGTCGTTTCCCATATTGGTTCTGTACCATGGATCCACCCTCCATACCTCTCGGAAAATTGTGCGTCGTACCTTCTTGTTTACATTGGATCGAACTGATGAATCTGTTGTTGTGAAGGACGGTCCCAATGGTGCGCCACCTTCGTCCGTTGCTATGTACCCCCCTAAAAACGTCTCGCGCAGCTGATTGGGGACTTTATGAATCTGGCATTGTTTGGAGTGCTCTGCGTACAAGTCTGTTCGTATCACTATACTCATCAGTGAAGTTTTCGTTGCTGACTCAAACGTCAGGCGTATATTTTGAGATATTCTGCAAGGACCGCTTATGGGCAAAATGCTTCGTCGCTTGGATATGGATCATGGAAGTGATCCAGACGGTTTTGATAGTGATTGACGCCATACGTGTGTTCGGAAACGGGTGGGGTGACAAGCAAGCGCTGGATGGCGTCGGGCTGGTATGGTTCAGCGTCCCGCTGATGACGGGAATTAGTACGCTCTCCTCCCAATCGCGCTTTATAGCTAATAACTGCCGTCTAGTCAGTTTGAGCGTTCAAATCTTCTTTGCTTGGCGAATATGGGTGCTCAGTCAAGCATTCTGGATTCCCGCAGCCGTCATATCGGTACGCAGAATGAAACCTAGCTGTCTTTCCAGACTGATGCGCCTGAAGGTGTCTATCGTCCAATGCATGGGTGGTATCTGGGCCGGCATTCGGGCCCACCAAGTGAATACTTTCATACAACTCCAAGAGCAAGTCTTTACCACTACTTCGGTCAGTGTAATGCACGTTTCTTGGATTTCTATTGGGCTGAATTACCCCAGGTGTGGTTGGGCGGCTCAGCAACAGCCGATCTCATCATCGCGGGTAGTCTTGTGTTCTATATTCACAGGTCCCAACCTGATGGTCTTGCGTCGAATCCGATGTATATTAGGATTCTAAGGTTGATTGTTGAAAGCGGATCTTTATGCGCCGTGGTTGCTGTCATAGCGTTGGCCCTGTACTTGGGTTACCGACATTTTAACTACCACTTGGCGCCGTCTATAGCACTCTCAAAGCTCTATTCGAATAGTCTGCTCGTCGTGAGTCTTTCTTATCATTCTTATTCCACCTCCGATACTTCTTTCAGATCCTGAATTCGCGCGTGTTCATGGGGCGGATACCGTTATTGGAGTCCTCGGACGGTATCAATACATTTTCCTTACTTGACACCCCGTCAATGGATGCACGGTTGCGCAATATGGCAGCGGTAGACCGGACACAGCGAGTATCAGTGAGCTAACCATTTTTCTCCTATGCTCGATGAGACTGACGACGTAGACTCGTCACGGAAGTACTAAGAGAGGTGCCTATATAAGACCGTTTGAGTAATAATGTATTCTATGTAGCTCCATTCAAGTTCTGTACGTTAGAAACAACTGTGGATCCGCAAAGGAGGGAAATTGATATCTCTCGTTGTTCTCCTACATTGCCGTGTAACGACATCTACTCATGTCCAAGTAAGTACTTGAACTTCGAAGGGCATAGCGACAGGGCTCTTTGAACGAAGATTTCTCACGGGAAAGCTCGAGTTCTTTTCTCGATGTATACTTGGTTTCCAAAGAATGTTTGGCTGGTCAAGCGTCCACGGTTCAAGATACAAATGTCCTTGCGGCAATCGGCATTGCCCGAATAGGCAACCGCGACATTCCCGAACTTTCGAGAACGAGTGCGACTGGTCCAC
This sequence comes from Mucidula mucida, assembly GCA_015501055.1. NCBI lineage: Eukaryota > Fungi > Basidiomycota > Agaricomycetes > Agaricales > Physalacriaceae > Mucidula > Mucidula mucida. The sequence goes on along the minus strand of JADNYV010000058.1, from coordinate 61,753 downwards.
TGTTCGTCGAGTCTGACATCATACGAATGTTCGAGTAATCTTGAGAGCGGTATAAGAGGAGCCTCGCTGGCCTTGCTCCCCAGAAAATAACAGCAACAACACTACAATGTCTGTCTACTTCTACGAACCCAACTACCTCTTCGACCGCTTCTTCGAGACTGCTCTTGGGCTGCCCCAGCTTCAGCAGCAAGTCCAGAGGACTGATAGCACTAACACGGCGCCGAGCGTCGTCCGACCAAGGTGAGCATATGCTTGCATTTGTTTCATGTATCTCTACTGACTGGGTTTCTGTAGGATGGACCTCCATGAAGACGCGGAAAAGAACATCGTTACCGCGTCGTTCGAGCTTCCTGGACTGAAGAAAGAGGATGTCAACATCGATGTTCACGATGGGCGTCTGACTGTCACCGGCGAGAGTAAGATCTCCACCGAACGCGAGGAAGAGGGGTACGCTGTGAAGGAACGCAAGTTTGGCAAGTTCGCGAGGACGTTGAGGCTTCCTCAGGGTGTCAAGGTGAGATTCGCAGTTGCTTACCTTTGAAGGATGGGGTCGCTGACGAGTTGGGTATAGGAAGAACAGATTAACGCGTCGTTGGAGCACGGTGTGTTAACTGTCACGTTCCCCAAGGCTGTCCCAGAGGCCGCGCCAAGGAAGATTGCCATTTCTTAAAATATTCCCGAGGTCTTGTCCTCACTGTATCGATACTTGTCTTAAACTGTAGCCCTGTATTATGCTAATCTGCGTTGTTGATCATTAGCCGAACACAGGTCATCCTGAAGTTTTTTGAATCCAGACCCAAAGCTTTAAATGAATAAGTATTCGAAATGTGGATTGTTCGTCGCATTGAAACAGAACAGGGAGTTTATAACATTGATTACTATACAAGAGACACAATGGTAAAGAAAAATGCGAGGATAATCTATATAATATGGGTATGATACAATTTACCGCAGCTTCTCGCGCGTGCGAACGACGTTGTACTCCAACGGTACATTTGTTGTCAACGACGAGCGGCGGGCCAGAACTCGGACACCTCCCACCACAATCACAACGATGGCCGTTAGCAGGTTCACTTTGTCTTTCGCGCATTTTTCGCATGTGTAGCGTGCGTCGGCAACATTCCCGAGCCGAAGTTGTTTGGTGTGCTGCAGACCTTCACCTTCGGCAGAATGCCAAAGCTCGAAGATGCTGTGATGTCCATATTGGTTTTTCACTTTGCCCGTGAAGAAGAAATCTTCGAGCTGGGTAGGGGGGTTGACATTCAAATCGCGGGAGGTATACTTCGGTTCTTTGGGAACTTTGCCGTGCGGAGGAAGCGTCGCTTCGGTGAACACGCTCGCAGATAGTTCGCGGAGATACCTCGAGAACGCTTTAGCCTCTTTCCAGTGATCTGCAGTAAGTTTGCTTTCGTCGATCGCGTTCGATGGGTGTCGGTGGAGTTCTGTGCCCATGGTACCCTCGAGGAGGTCGAAGAGCCTGATCGAATTGTCCATGATGATGATTGCTTCACCCTTTTCGTATAAGGGTATTAACGTGGCCGTGTGATACTTGCCGGTCAGCTCAGCCTCCATGACGAGACCGTAAGTATTCCCCCCACTGTGGGCGTCCGCAATATGCATAAGGTTAGTCCTGATACCCCGAAAAGTGTTCTCAGGGGCATTGACATTGGACATGGTGCTTCGAGTAGTGATGAGGTATGGGTCCATGGCATCGGATATCCACTTGGCAGATCCGTCGAACGCTTTTTGAACAGAGAGGGTACTTTGGTTAGCGGCGCCGAGAATGTCTCGAAGAAAATAAGGGCGTGCGAGTCAGGTATTGTCTTGCTTCCTCGGAGATGAAGACTTACAAGCGTATAAACAGAGTGCCCCGGGAACGTGTACCGGAAGGTAACACCAGACTCCGCTCCCGGGACGTCAAACGACAAAGTCAAATATCCCGCGTCGACGCAGAAGGCAAAAAACGAATCGGGCAGCGGCGAGGCACAGACGTCCGTCAGAGACGTCGTGGATCTCAAATATTGGGCGTTAAAGGCGCTGAAGCGATGGCGAAAGACGCCGGCAAAGGGAGACATAGGTGTTGCCTTCTCCACCCGAAGTGTATCGATTTGAGGCTGCCAAAAATGTCTGCCAACATTGTACCACGTCTTCACAGCCATGAAAATGTGCGGCGTCGCCAGGTCGTCGACGAGGGTTTCGCAAATACGGCGAATTTTCTTCTCATGGGTTTGAAGGGGATACCGCTGCAGATTTTCAAGGAGTTTGTGCATGAGACGGCGAGGATATTGAGGTGGGGTGTCGGGCGCGTAACATAGCCCGGGAGGAGTTGGCAGACAGTAGAGACCAAGAGGTCCATACCAACGGGTGGCTTGTCTCCAACTGCAACCGATAGGTAGACTTGCACTTGGTGTGCGGTAACTCCCGCAACCCCAACTACGCCCATTGTGATGAGGTCGGTGTACGCGGAAGGACGCAAGTCCGCTAAAAAGGCGGGAGAGGCGCCAAAAAGGAACACTTTGGAGATTGTTCCGCTTTTGTCCTGGAAATGGAAGAGTGTGTGGTACAGGTACGTTTTGAACATGTCTGTAACACATTGAGGACTCGGAAACTCTGAGGGGTTGGTCGGCGACTCCGAAGTTGTCAGTGACTTCACTTCTGCGAGGTTCCTAAGAGCGTCGTAGTTACGAATGATCGTGAAGACACGAGAGTCCCCAATTTCTTACAACTTTTCCTCGATGTGTTGCTGAAAACAGGAGGTCAGTAAACGGCAGACATATCACATCATGGGGACCCTTACAAGCACTTTATACAGAGCCGTTTGGCCATCCAGATATTTACTTTTGAGAAACTCTCCGGCTGGACCCAATTGAAGGAATTCATCGTACTTGAGGATGAATTCTGCAACGCAGGAATATATATACCGATTGAGTCTTGCCTCAAAAGTCGTCGAGTTGAGACTCTCGACGGCAAAGTTGGCAAAATCGAAGTCGACAAAGTCTCTGGAGGGCGGATAGCTTAAAGAACCATCGGGACCAACCGCCATTTTCCCTAACGTTTCGGGGTACCGCAACTTATTCTTGCGATCGGCATAAGCTACAAGCATCAGATGGCACGGGTGTGAGAACTCCCGACGTGTTATCCCCAGACAATTCAAAGAATTTTGGAGTGTTCATAATACTGGAATCGGAGATAAGGTATCGGCGGCTGGGTGGAGGATTCAAGCATTGTTCATATTCTAAAGGTGGCACAGACTAGTGATTGTTTATTTGTGAGTTCTACGCATAGAGAGGCAGCGACGTACCAGGTCCAAGCGTCCTTTGTCGTCTCCAACGATGTGTACATGGGTACCGTTGGATGGGGCCATTAGCGTACCCTTGTATTTCAATCTCAACCGGGCAGAGGTTTACAGATCGACAAGTCGCAACAGCCTCTATAGTGCGCGGAGTGCGAGCCTTCTTTGCAGCAGCTCCAATAATCTCTGCGCTCCGTTCGCGCTTAACCGCGGTGGGAGCAGGGGAGGCTTTAGCATATGCGGCAAAATAGATCCGCCCAACCTTGCTGTTGGTGAAGAAGTTTTTGTTGAGTTGACCTTTAAAAGTCTCGGTGGATTTTGGTCGTTTCGCTGCCATCGCTTCCAATTGTGGTGCGTCGTTGGGCACATCCACTTTGTAGATAGTGTCGGGGACAAAACCTCCAGATGCTGGAGCTTGCTGGATGCGCTGGCAGATGAATTCTGCATTAAACGCGCGTAAATCTTCGGCGTGATACGATGTGGGACCTGGTATATATATGATTCTATAGCCTTTGGTATTAGATTCATCGAAGAGGACGACGGTAACCGGGAAGATTTTCGGCATGATGGTAGGAGTGAAGGTGAGAGAAGCAAAAGGAGGGCAGGCGAGTGCTCAGTGCATTGTCTATAAAGCCATAGTCCCATTTTTCGTCCAAAAAAGTGGTCATAAAGGCAGCATCCAGGTCAGAAGGCATGGGAGTGTAAACCCCCAACGTTTTATCACCGCTTGATTCCAACAACGTTTGAATGCTCAGACTGAAGTCGGGGAATAGATATTTGAACCCAATGGGGGGCTTTAACTGTTGCCGAAGATCCGAGAAAACAGCAGTCTAATGGATGCTGGTTAGCGTGAAATTGGAAAAGTAGAGGCGGAGATGTACCAGGTCTAAGTGTCCCTGTCCGATGACATAGAGGAGATGGTCGTCGTATCCTTCAATCTCTAGGTCCACCGGAGTGAAGCTGATGTGTCTACGAGAGGCGGCCGCTCCAACGATGTGCTCGTTGTGGGCCTTCTTTGCATCATCTCGGCTGATATCCGCGCTGGGTTTGCGCTTCACTGTTGTGGTGGCGGGAGGAGCTCTATGACGTGCGGCCAAGCAGATATTTCCTGACTGTATGCCGAGATAAAAGTCCTGCTGCAGAGGTCCATCGATGAGATCTCCAGAGAACGCTCCGACCTTTTTCAGCCCGCTCAGGGCTGACGTGGTGTTGGGTATATCCACTTTGTAGACGGCATCGGGGACGAAACCTCGAGCTTCTGGTGAGTCCTGGATGAGCTGGCGGATGTGCTGTGCATCAAAGTCGCCACAAGAAGCCTGTCCTGGACCAGCGACGGTGATGATTTGATATCGATGAGGATTCCAGATGAGGAGGACCTGCAATATCCCGGGGACGGTCGACATGATGGTGAGAGAGGAAAAAGAGAAGCCAAGGGCAGATGACTCGCTGCTCAGTGCATTGTCTGCAAAGCCAAAGGCTCACTGGGTCCATTGTTCTTAAAAATGTCAATAACGGTCAAAGTCAAAGTTGACCATGTGATCAACCCTTTGTTCTGATCGGCCGACGGCAAGTTGAACGGAGTTTCAATCCTCGCGTTGATCAATCATCATCACCATCCTCATTTACTATCATCTTCGCCATGGACAGCGCACTGTGCACCATACACAACACAAACCATGTCTACGACCGACAGCCGACACATTCCAACGACTCTGGTAAGTGCGCGTATTCAGTTTTAACAATGGCGCGTCTCCCTTAGATTCAGACTCGTCGTCTTCAACAGACTCGAGCGACACTCTGTTTGAGAAATTATGCACGATATCCTCGTTGGACTCACCCCCACCAAGCCCTGATAGCAAAAAGCAATGTTCAACATCACCGGCGTCCGCATCGTTAGCCCCAATCCCAAGCGCCTGTCCAAGCCCTCCAAGCCCACCGAAACCACTCCTGATAATAATGCCCCATGGTCCCGATTATTTGCCCCCACTCCTAATTCGCACTCATTTGTTCAAGTCGACTGAGGGCCCAGCGATGGTGAGCTTGCTATGTTTAGTCTAACGCCTTCGATTAACTCGCATTCTTAGAGCACAACACCGCTGGCCGGTAGCTTTAGTGACTTTCTCTCTACACCTGGCACAGTGTGGGTCGACAAACTGCCTTTTGTGTGCTCTCTTTGCGCTCGAGTACCTGTGCACAATAAGCTCCCCTTGGTGAGGCGTCCGGCTGGACTCGGCCAGTCAGCGTTCATCACAACCGCCATGTTCGCCTACGAGTTTGCTCCCACCAATCTTCTCCATGAACTTTTCCCCGCCACGACCTGCTTTCCTACACCTCCGTCTACGACTGTCGTTCTCGATCTCGACATGGGTTGGGCCTTTGAACACAACACGCGTTGGGGCATGGAGACTCGAATCAACAAATACATGAATCGTCAACTGCAATTGCTCCTATACCAGATTGGTGATTGCTTGCACTGGTCATCTGGTGACAGAGCAGCCTACTTTGATTACAACTCGCGCAAGACTTTCCAAAATATCATTGTGCGTGTGCTTATTTCTTATTTGTCTGTCTCGCCGTCTCACGTGCTACACAGTGTCTTCTACGTGGAAACACAGAAGTCAAACTGGTCATCCTTGCCGAGGATCTGAACTGGCCACTCATTCACTCATCGCCCGAGAGCATTGTTCACGCTGCTTCCTTAATTGACCTCTTCGTCATTCGTCCAATCCAAGACGCGCTCCAACAAAATTGTGTTGCTGGCGGCGTTCTCCTTGGGCGTCCCATAGAAGACGAGCCCGCCTGGGTTCATACGGAGTACAAAGGAGATTCCTTGTTTGCGCCTATAGCCTGCGATGTCACTCACGACGAGTGCGTACGTGGTGCTTTCGGTTTCTCCTTGTCTGAGATTGCCTCGCTTGCGGATGAGTTTTTGGAAGACTTGGATGTTCGATTATCGTTCCTGGACGAAGTCAAAACCAGCCAACCGGCGTACCGTCATGGAGAGTACATCGAGTACTCCATGAGCGATGTTCTATCTCGTTTGAGACAACGAACAGGTCAACCCGGTCCGCCACCCTCTGACGAGGCTCTGTATCGTTACCGTGTCCAGTCCGGTTATGACTCGGATGTCGATTACGATATGGACATTGACGAGCTAGAGACAGATGTTGAGGAGAATTTTGACATGGACGAGGTGGAAGGTCATCTAACAGGTGTCGATCTCTTTGCGTAGACAAATCTCTGCCACCCACCTACTACGCCTTTTATTTAACGATGCCCCACCTTGTATTGCAGTATTCTTATATCAATGACTCATACAGAGGATGGTATTCGGTACTCAAACTGATTACGGTACTCCCCTCTTTGAGAGGCCTAAGGCTGCTTGAAAGACCAGTGTCGATGAGAAGTATGGTTTTCCTTTTACGGAAGAATGGCTGAAACCACATATTTAGATGATAGAATGGTTCTACATGTAGTCAGCGTGAACGAATGCTTTCATTTTCGGGGGTATCGCCGATTAAGCTTGGAGTTCGATGCTACCGCGGCAAGTTTTTGGTAAGGCCTTAGGTCACTGTTGATCAACTCACATGTGACGGCAGCGCTATAACGCCGACATGCGCTTCTAATTTTCAGTCTCTTACTACCATCTCATATGTCAGGTTGGTGTAATACTTCATATCCCATTGTGTTCAATCTGACGTTCAAGCAGAGACTGTCCTTGGTGCGTTGCCAGCCTGCTTACATCGACTCAGAAGATTTTGACGTATCAACAGGCACCTTGATCTCGGTTCTACAGTCACTGTTTCGTGTGGCTCTGCACACATTGCTCTCTCTTGCAGTTCTATCTTATTGTGTGGCTCAGTACACTTGCCGTGTGTATACAATCTTTAGTGGAAGTACTGACATTCATGTCGTGCTTAGAAAGGGGCATTGAAGCTATCAAAGGTCCATACTCTTCTTGAAACTGTGTTGCTTGTGCTTACGTCCTATAGCACTTCCCACGCGGGCTGGTCTCAGTGTGTTGCCAGCTGCTTACATGTCCTCGGAAGATTTGAACGTGTAGAGAGGTGCCTTATTGTTGATTGCGCAATCACTGTATGGTGTGGCTCTATGCGCCTCATACTCTCTTTATTGTGCAGCTCAGTACGCTTACCGTACATATACAATTCTCAGTGGAATAATACATCCATCTGACACTTCATGCTTAGAGACGGGCTTTGAAGCTATTGAAGGTTCATACTCTTCTTAAAACTGTATTGCTTGTGCTAATGTCCTACAGCACTTCCCACGCACACCAAGTATGGTGTCTACGCTGGTCTCGGAGGCTTAGCTTGTGCTTTCATGGCTCCGCAGGTTGTGCCACTTATTCTAGGGCTCACTCTTGGTGTTAGTGCGGGAGGGCCAGTAGCAGGAGTGGGGTCATTGCGGCAGATTTGTGGTTGGCTGCAAGTCAAGCCATCGTGATGGGGGCTGCTTTACCTGCTGTAGCCTGTATTGGCGCCATGGTCATAGGAGCAATCATAACCATTGCCATTTGAGCAGGCTTCGAGAAGGCCTAGGTACATGTTCTGTTCATAGTATATCAAGAGGAGGTGAATCCAATGCACTGTACTTAGACATTGTGGAAAAAGTCAGATTGTAGTTACGAAGGAACCGTACATGCGGAATCACTTCTGCATGCGGGCAACTCTGACCCAAATACTGCATAGAAGCTTGTAGAACATTAACAAAAACACCAAGTACACTGAGTTGTTTGCAGTACATGGTACCCGCAGCATTATCCTTGAACGAATGATATCTGCAAGTGCGCCGGGTGGGTTCAGTACCTTTGTAGTTTGTTAACACCAAACAGAACTTCTTACAATACCTCGGCAGAGTGCTGTCCTCCATATGGTAAGCATCCTATTGTGGCGCTCAGCGCACTTCCGGTACATACGGCCTTGATGAGGGTGATCACTAGTCGAAGTGTCACGCCGCAATTCAGATCTATGGCTACCATTCAGTGTTTTGTTCTGAACACCGCTTTGCCCGTCATTGGATATGTGTCCACTGCGGGATAGGAATAATGGGGGCTCTTGGTGTCTGAGCACGCAACGACAGTGCTCCCAATGCAAAGAATTCTCTCAGATCGAAGAATGAAGAGGCGTCAAGCTTGGAAAGGCCAAGACCAAATTTGTAGATGCAATAGTTCGCCAAGCTAAGTGGCGACCGGCTTGAGGAGTGTTGGGTCAGTAGGATGACCTGTTATCTTATCGGCTGCTTTGTGTCTATTTACCTACGCCTTCGGGCACGTCCATTTCCCTTCTCGGCTGATGTGCCGTACCCTCAACGTTTCCATCATCGTTGAGGGTATGTGTGTCTGTTCTATTTAGCTGTCCCGATACTTACTCGTTGCATAGACTCCGTGTTCATTGTATTCCTATTCTAGGTATAATATAGAACATTTCCATCATCGTTGAGGACTCCATGTTCATTGTATTCCTATTCTAGGTCTACATTTGTATCAGTAAACACAATTGACCCAACACCGTTTCGCACACGTGATCTAACACGTGCACCGGCAATTGCCGTTCCCGCCTTCCATTTCGACCAAGTCCATCGCTCAACATCGACGACGACGCCCGACAGTCTCGGGAACAATTACTTTGGGTGCTTAACTGTCCTGGGAGTAGTTTAGATATTGATGCACAGTATTTAGCTTTATGCAATACACTTGGAATATCCATTTACTACATACTGATCATTTCACTAGTAACTGACGAAGTCGGAGTAGCAGTTCGAGAAGTAAATCATACAGCACAGTGATAGTCTAGTCTCTATTTTAATGATTACTTATCTAGTTAGTCACTGTCCGACCGTGCTCTGCTTCAACTTTGAGAATGGTAACTTTCCTAATCCGGACTTCCCTCTCGCGACCATCAACTCAAGTGTCACGATGCACGTACATCGTTCAGTCAATAACAATCGCTTCTGTGATTGATGCTCCGTATCTGCCCTTTCTACTGGTGCCCTGCTCGGATGATTCCTGCATCTTGATATCACCCTCTAACTTTGACGGGGACTCTGACCCCAACTTTGGCAGCAGCGCTTGGTACCCCATTGTGTTTGCAGTAAACCTTTAGGATTCCTTGTCTCCTTGTGTAGCCCACGTCTTTCACCTCTTCGCTGGTCCCGTTGCTCCGGCGCTTGGTGCAAACACTTGAATATCTTTCAACATCAGACTGATGTTGTTACCTCGCTTTTCTCTATCAATGCTCTTGACCCAGATCTTGGAATTGAGGTCGCACTGCTCTCGCATAAGCTTTGCTGCTTGTGCTAGCTCGTCCGCTCTCTGTCTGATGCGCGCAATCGCCGCTTCAAACTACTTCGGTAAGTACTCCACCTCAGTCTCCAACAACTGGTTACTTACCTCGTCGTCTTCAGTATCACTCATATGGATCGGCGATGAGCTCCCACTGACAACAATAGGTGCTTCTATGGAACCTTCCACCAGCTCAGTTGACCGCTGCAAATCTGGCTCATCACGTAGGCCGTCAATTTCCGAGTGAGTGCGCTTTCTACCTGCTGCCAGTGTTGTCGCTCCTCAAGTCAAGGGGTGGTCGTCTCCATTTCTAATAGACTTCTGAGAGTCATCTAGGTCTGGGAACGGCGCCTTTTCCTTCTCCCTAAGTGATGGATGGCAATAAAAGGGTGCAACACGGCGACGAACAACTTTCTGGAAGAACCGCGGACCAGGATCTTCAACAGCCTGTACCAGATGTTTGCAAAGCAGGTAAGGACTATATTTCTGTCGTCCGCACGAGCAAGTCCACTGCTCAACGTTTGTCTCATAGAATCTGTTGATCTTTGCCTCTGCAAGTTTTTTCCACTCCACTTTGAACGCCTTCTGAAGCGGTGTTAGCTCGCGGGAGCATCCAGCTCGGAAGTTGTCATCCCATTGGTCCATCTTGGCTTCAATGCGTGAGCCAATATTGGTAATAAGAATCCAAACAAGCTGATCGAGACGTGGATTGTGCAAGTGCTGGAGTGGACCGTGTTTGAGATGGCGCCAGAAGTTTTCAACTGTCATTGTCGTACGCAGACAACAGAGATATGGAGTTGTGGATCGAGCCCAAAGCTTCCACTTCTCAGGTAAGTACCATGACGTCCACATGTATCCCCATACTTCTCTGAGCCCACACTGATAACAGAATCAATACATCTTGTGTACAGCATCCTTTTGGATCTGAGAAGCAGTACGGAACTCGCCATCTCGACCTGGAAGTGTAGGGTGCTCGCAGAAGTGCTTTGTAAAGATATGCAGAATGCGAGAGCAATAAGGAGGTGGGCAGAAGCAGTATCCTTTGTCGTTCGCAAAGACGCTCTCACCAGGCTTGAACAGCCAATCTGGGCCATCTTCCTGATCCCAGTCATTGGGATTCTCCAGGTCAGCAATGCTGTCTATAAAATCCTTGAGCTGTTGGTTCTGACCACTGGCTTTAGGTGTAGCTTCAGATGTCGAGGAACTGGTGCTAGGCACATCTACAGATGATGCAGTGGAAGCGGAAGTGGGATGAATGACGGGATACGGAGTTTCAGCGGCTCCGGCGCCTTGCTGACAATCTTTCCACCGATGCAGAATGTGATGGATGGGAGAGCTTGCTGAGCAACTTACAGATCAATCTAGAAATATGTTCAATAGTTGACACTTGTGCATGAAAAAAATGATACTTACTGAAGCCGGATTGGGGACTTGACTGATGGGGACAAACAACCGATCAATCCAGTCGAACTCGCGAAATGCCTCTTCAACATTGTAATGGGCAGGATGTCGGCCAACCAAAGCTAGCCGAACCTTGATGGCGCGAAGACAGTGCCAGAAGCAAAGTTGGTGCTTGGCCGGAAGTGCTGCAATAAAAGCATTGATCTCGACAATATCCTTGTCTGTGAGGGACTGAATTGGTCAAAACTCCCAAACCTTATTGAAGTGTTCAAGGAGGGCCCTTAAATACTTCTCCTTCTCACCCGCTTCTCTGTTGTTGGACTGGATCAGAAGATAGCCCAATGGGCATCCAGACCCATACACTTCGCCAAGGATGGTGTACAGCTCATATTGAGCACCATTGGTATTCCCTAATCACACATTAGTAGCTATACAAGCATTGACCAAATGTAGTTCCTCAACTTACATGCGGAGTCCATAGCTATCTCGCAGACTTTTCCATGTCACAAATGCGATAGCTGTAAAGCCGTCACTTGCATTTTTGGGCATGAGAACATTCTGAATGTGATACGGCTCGCCGGGCGCTTCTCGGCTATACTTGTCAAGAAGAATACGGGTTGATTCTAGCTCATTCTCGTGGCGTTTCCATTCACTTTGATGTTGCTTGGCCCACAGATAGTAAATAGACCGGTATGAGAACTGTGGATTCTTGTGTTCCTTGAGAATTTTGGTCCAGAGCTTAAAGGATATCAGCCACAATACTCTGATACTTAGTAGAAGACTCAGACTGACTTGATTAGGTTGTAAACGTGGATTGTCATTGATGTACTTGCGTACATCATCCGGGATGTCAATACAGAAGTACGGAACATGATCCAGCTGATGACTGAAGCGTAGGAACACTTCCTGAGAGTCAGGACAGACCCACATTGTGAGCCAGCCATGGCAGTCAAAGGAATCCATGCAGTCCTTATTGTGATGCTTGCCCTTTGGGGCATTCTTCTTTGGAGCATGCTGCTGCGTACACATCTGTGCACAATTATACAAAAACCGTGTCACATCTGTGTTTTTGTGATTGTGACGCAAATGATATCTAAAGGTAAGCAGTTAAACCTTGAGGTGATGTCTGAGGCAGAGGATAACAAACGTGAATCAGTAACCAACTGCCTCCGAGATCTGCTTGGCCAAGCTATCCGTGCGATTATTTGCATCCACAACAGCCAAGGCACCAATTGTGACTGCAGCGTAGACCGGCTTGTCACTGGAATGTGTAATTGATTCAAGAAACACGTCCAGTGTCTTGGGCACAAGTCCCACAAAGTCTGACGCGTCATCCTGATCAGATTGCTGTTTGCGCGGTGCTCTGGGGTGGCTACCGGAGTCCTGTGGGCTTTGGTTCTCGTCTTGTGCATGTTTTTCTTCGCGTTTTTTGGCGCTTGCATCAGCACGCTTCTGGAGGCACATACAACAGGTGGCTCCAAATTCTACTCCAGTGCGACTGAATGCAGGTTTAAAGTTTCCTATCGTGAGCTCCTTTCTGCGTTTGCAGGCTCCACAAGCTCGGGTCAGGACTGCCATCTGGAGTCTGACGGCGCGGGGTTTATAGAATGTGTCTGATGGGTAAGGAAGAAGCAAAGGTCCAAATTAGGAAACACAACTTGCATTAGTACGGCTCAGTATGTAAATGGATATTCCAAGTGTATTGCATAAAGCTAAATACTGTGCACCAATATCTAAACTACTCCCAGGACAGTTAAGCACCCAAAGTAATTGTTCCCGAGACTGTCGGGTGTTGTCGTTGATGTTGAGCGCGACATCAATGGACTTGGTCGAAATGGAAGGCAGGAACGGCGATTGCCAGTGCACGTGTTAGATCATGTATGCGAAACAGTGTTGGGTCAATTGTGTTTACTATTCGTATCGGTTCTACAGGTTATGGGCCTTCCCTGAACCTTGAATCCGTGATAATCCTTGCATACGACCCGTTCACAAGCTGTTTCCTTCGGATACCGACCGGACGTTTCCCAAGATCAGTATGCCGTTATACGCAGACCCGCGGGGGTACAATGACCAATTGCAATTAGTCCTTGGATCTATGTATTCTCCGCAACAGACGCCGAATTCTCAGGCGCAACAACAGGCTCCCATTCAACAGGCTCCCCACGTCCCCTTCCACTTGTCCTCGTATGGCTACGCGCCCGCCAAGCAGCAGCAATATTTTGCCTCTCCCCAATTTTCTAGCGCTCCCCAAAGTACTCCCATTATTAATCAGGGACTGCAGTTCCAGCATGTGTTCCCGGACCGGTACGCTTACCCGAACTCCGGTTTCTGGTCGCAGAACAATAGCCTGAACTCGGATCCGCGTTTCTCGTCGAATATGTCCATGACTTCCATTGCTTCCCAGACTTATCCAAATCTCTTCACTCCCCCGATCATGCAGAACAACCCATTCATTGCCCCATCTGTTCCGATTGTCTCGTCACAGCCACCTTCCGTTCCGCCGCCCCAACAATCGACTGCACCTGCTCCCGCGGCTGTACCTCCAGTAAGACCAAACAAAAAGGGTAATCTTCCCCCCCCTGTTCCTCCTCGTCCCTGGCGTAATGCTTCCGTACCGCCGGCTCCAGCTCGTCCCTTGCCACAGGTTCCCCAGCTGCAGATGCTCCCACCTCCCGTTCAGAATATTTACTATATGGCGTTGCGCGAATCTTTGCAATACACGACACCCGTTCTGACGAGTATCCCGGAGCTAACAGACGCGAGTACCTGGTCGGCCTGGTGTCTCGGAACGGAGAACATCATGTATGCGTCCAATATCATTTCCCATATCACCTTCCTCAACCCCAGATTTGGCCCTGGATCGCATCGTTACCCATCATTCTGTCCCCAGTTGACATATCAGTCGACATCTGAGGAATGGCGCACATATGAGGACTGGCAGGTGAAAGATGGACTGGCTTACTCCATTCTGACTGGATGTCTGGCTAAGACAATAATGTCGGCGGTTCCTACCTTGGGAGAAGGTTGTACTGCTCACAACGTTTTTCTCAAACTTTGCAGAGCTTATGGGGGTGGACAGTATACTGCAGCGAAAGCAGCTTTTGACGATGCGTGTGCTCAAAAGTTTACATTGAGGAACGCGCCTGCGTTTATCCAGAACTGGAGGACGGCGATTTGCCAGAGCAAGATTTCGGAGACATATGCCGTTCATTACTCCGCTATTCTCTCAGCTATCAAGAAGTCCATTGCTCCCATTCTCAAGGACGAAGTGCAAGTCTACGGGATTGCTCTCAACGATCCCGGCATTGTCATTGACAAGAACTACATCAAGGGTGTATTCCGGGCAATCTTTGCTCAGCATCAATCAGACGCACACAGCAAATCCCAAGGCAAGTCTGGCTGTACTGGTCAGTCTTGTACAGCTCCTCACTGCACCAACAAGCAGTGTCGTAGTCCTCATGGCCACACAATTGATCAATGCTGGGCTGAAGGGGGTGGCAATGCTGGGGGTGGACCGAGTGGTGGCAAAAAGAAATTGAAAGAGAAGCGAGATGCAAAAGCGAATATGGCTACCACTACGGCGACAGATGTACCGTCTACAATCGAGACTTTTGGCGCTTATTTGGCTGATACATTGAGACCCCTCGACAACGCCTTGAACTCACTTGGTGATTTGCGCTGACGCAACCCCGTGGCATATGTTGCTCTGACCACGAGGTTCCGGGGACTCCTCAATTCTAGTTGTACCTATCACATCATTTGTGACCGTGCACTATTCCATTCGTACAATTTGTCCCAGGCGATGGATGTCAACACCGCATGCGCTGGAACTCTTTCCACCCTGGGTATGGGTGAAGTACATCTATGTGTCACCCTGCCTGACAGCACTCCCATACACATTATCCTCCATGAATGCCTCCACGCGCCAGACATCCCGACCAATCTTCTCTCGGTCGGTGCGATGACCAAAAATTATTTCTACTTTGGTTTCGGACATGATGAATGTCGTGTCAAACTTCCTCTCCGTCGTGGTGAACAGAAGGACCCTAACAGGTACTTTCGGGCAGAGAATCAGGAACGTCTCTTCTGGCTTGACTGCTCATTTGATAAACCACCTCCTCGTTCACCTGCTGTTGCCACCCTCGCGGCCGCTTCGCCAACATTCAAGAAGACGCCGAAAACGAGGTACTATTGGCACTGCGTACTTGGCCATACCAATTATTGCAAAACCAACCGAATACTCAACGGTGGCGCCAATATTGAGGGGGTGGCATTGGATGATGTGTCGCACGATGAAGGCAATGAGTGCGTTACGTGCATAATGGCTAAACAGAATCGGTACCCATATTGACTCCACGGCGGTCTCTCAAAGAATCCTCTCAACATTGTCCACATCAACACCTGCGGTCCTATGCCAACCAAGACGCCGAAACACCAAGAATACTTCTTTGTTCAGTATGACGACTGTACACTATGGAACAGTGTCGATCTACTGGTCAAGCGCTCTGATGCCGCTCCAGTCCTCAAGATCACGATTGCGAAGTGAAAACTTGCGGTTGGTGGTCTTGTTAAGGCGGTACAGAGTGACGCCGCGAAGGAATTTATTGCAGGCCGAATAAAGAAGTATCTTGATTCTCGTGGGATTGCCATGTGTACGACCGTGCCATACGCACATCAACAGAATGGTCGAGTGGAACGTATGATTCAAAGACTAGAGAAGATGATGCGCGCATTGCTCACGGATTCTGGATTACCACGGTTAATCTGGGGAGACGCTGTGCTAACCGCGTCCTATCTCATCAATAGACTCACCACTTCTTCACTTCCACGCGGCGTTACACCACACAAACTCTTCAAGAAGTCAATCCCGGATCTCTCAAATCTTTGTTAATGGGGTTGCCAAGTCTTCTTCTTCACACCAATGGAAAAATGAGGGACGCTGGATGGACCGTGGGAAGAGGGGATATTTGTTGGGTATGTCAAGGATAGGAAAGGCTGGATGGTGAGGGACTTATTGGGTGGATACCATTTCTCCGACAACGTCATATTCAACAAAAACCGTCCGGGACGCCTCAGCAATAAACATTGCTTCATCGATCCATCAGCTGAGGATGCCACTGAAATTGTATATACATCAAATGAGGCTGCGGAGAAAACCGTCATTCAGAACTTCGTGGACCCGTTCCAAGACCCCGTCCCAGTGAATACCGTCAGAAACAACACCGAGGGCGGGGCACAGGGCCCGACGAATATCGTCAGAAACAACGTCGAGGCACCTGCATTACCTATGCATAAAGTAAAGAAAAAATTTACTGACATTCCTTTCACAGACCGCGTCTTGCGCAGTGAGCATTGTCGGAATATTGTCCTAGCGGCATATTTTGCGGTGCACAAGGTACTTGACGCGGCAGATGACATTAACTCTTTCCAAGACCATCTATCTCCATATGCCACCGCCTTCCTCAGCCACTCCTTACCATTAAAGACTCTTCAACACCGTACATGGGACCTCTCGAAGCCGCCGCTTATGTACCAGGAAGCCCGTGCGCGACCAGACTGGGCCCAATGGAAGGAGGCAATGGATGTTGAGTTTGGTTGGCTGACAAAGATGGAGGTATTCCATGAAGCCGTCCTTCCACAAGGGAAGAAGGCTGTGGGGTGCAAATGGGTGTATATTGAGAAAACGTTTCCCGAGGTGAAAGCCAAGGCTTGTCTTGTCGCTGATGGATTTAGACAGCGGCCGGACAACTATGGGGAGACAGCTGCCCCCGTGGCGAAGATCGATTCCATTCGTTTCGTTCTGGCGGACGCTGCTGTTCACAACCTTGAGCTTTACATGTTCAACATCAAAACAGCATTTCTCAATGCTCCATTGGATGAGGAGGTGTACATGAAGGGTGTCCCGGGGTATCAGGACGTGTTTGACAAGTGTACTGTGAATCTCCTGTTGAAGGCGATTTACGGACTGAAGCAGGCTGGACACCAGTGGTTCGTTTTGCTCAGCTCTGTCCTCGCTGAACTTGGCCTCCACAGCACGGAGATCGACTGTGCCTTCTTCTTCGGCATCTTTCATCATCCCCCTCACCCATCTATCCCAATGCCGGAAGATGGATCTCCATTATTCATTTACCTCCCTATCCAGGTTGACGACGGTCTCGCTGCCACAAACTCCAAACCGTTGTACGCTTGGCTCATTGATGAACTTAACAAACACTTCTCGATCACCAATTGTGGCGAGGCAAAGGTATTCCTTGCGATTCACATTACCCGTGACCACGCTCGCCGTAAACTGTGGATTGACCAGACCGGCTATATCAAAGATCTGCTTGCCACATATAACATGGAATCCTGTCCTACTTCGCCTGTCCCATTCGCACGTTCCCTCTATCAACTCTCCCCCGCACCCAAAAACGCTCTCCCCAATGTCGCGGACCACGAGCTCACCAAGTACTTCCAAAAACTCATCGGCTCCATGCTCTTCCTCGCAGTCTGTACTCGTCCTGACATTGCCTATACTTGTGCCGCGCTTGGGCAGTACAACGCCGCGCCTACCAGGGAAGTTGCGCTTGCCGCAAAGAAAGTCCTCCAGTATCTGTCAGGGACACGGCACTACGCGCTCGAGTATGGGGGTGAGCCCACCCGACGCGCTATTGGCACTCTCAATGGCGATGAGGGCGGCGACATTGGGGGTGACATGATCTTTTGTGACTCTGATTGGGGGAGTGACCCTACTGATCGCAGGAGCATGTCCGGTTATGCGTGCTATTACCAGAACTGCTTGATTGGATGGTCGAGCGCGAAGCAGAAGACAACGGCCCTCTTGTTGACGGAGTCGGAATACATGGCGCTTACCAACGGCATGAAGGAGGGCCTCTGGCTACAGACGTTGATCGACCAACTCCGGCGCTGCTGCACCTCTCCATTCCCACTCATTTCAGACAATCAAGGCTCCATTGACGTGTCAAATTCCTTCCTTACTTCAAAACGCCTCAAACACGTCGACATTTGTTACCATTTCATTCGGGAACACATTCGTAACAAGATCTTCGCCACATATTGGGTACCAACAAATCAAATGACGGCGGACATATTCACGAAGCCACTCGGACCGGTCCTGCACGTGCTACATGCAGAGGGACTGGGCTTGGTCAACAGACCGTACACATCCGATGGTGGTGTGTTGGGTCAGTAGGATGACCTGTTATCTTATTGGCTGCTTTGTGTCTATTTACCTACGCCTTCGGGCACGTCCATTTCCCTTCTCGGCTGATGTGCCGTACCCTCAATGTTTCCATCATCGTTGAGGGTATGTGTGTCCGTTCTATTTAGCTGTCCCAATACTTACTCGTCGCATAGACTCCGTGTTCATTGTATTCCTATTCTAGGTATAATATAGAACATTTCCATCATCGTTGAGGACTCCGTGTTCATTGTATTCCTATTCTAGGTCTACATTCGTATCGGTTCTACAAGGAGGAAAGGGAGAGAGAGAGAGGGAGAAAGAGCGGTATCAATAATACTGTGTGGTTTGGGGGTGAGGTCCCGGCTGGGGAAAGGGAAGCGGCAAAGGGTTTCCACGGGTGACGCCACACCAGGGTGTGGATGGGGAAACCAAACCGCCTTAGCAGCCGAAGAACTCGGGTGGAAGGCTGAACTGGACCTGGACACGGATCCAGACAACCCACCACGTAAAGGGAGTAGGAGGGTGGGAAGAAAAAGAGCGAGCGAGATGGAGGTTGCGAGCAAGACGCGCGATTTCCTAATCGGGCGTCCCCAAAGAAATGGCATGTATGCTAATGTAATACATGCTGTCTACAAAATCTGAGTCTGAGAGGGCCGTCTGCTTGCTTAGACTTGGCCTGGCATTTTTGGAAGAACACTTTGCTGACCGGCAGTACTCTTGATTGAGCTTAGATTATAGAAGCGAGTTTATCAGGCATTGTGCATGAGTTTAGATCACCCGTGGGTGGCCTCAAGGTCTCAGCGTGGCCAGCACTACTGAAAACTCCGACCGTGACGGCCACTTCTCTGCCATCTACCATCATCTCGTACGAGGTCAGTGTAGTACTTGTTACGCCATATGTTGAGTTCTGACTTTTAGACAGAAAACCATTCACGGTATGTCGTCGCACCGCTTGCATTACACCAATCTCAATGCGTCATTGTCCTCCCTCTTGCGCAGAAATTCTATCGTGAAGCTTGATACCCTTCCATTTGTTTAATCATAACAAGCCATTCAAGGTGCATATTCTTCCTCGCTCGCACTGCTTGTGCTTACGCCTCCAGAGTGCTCACTTTACATGGCCGCTAACTACGTAGCATACGCTGGACTTGGAGTAGCCTGTGTAATAGCGGCTCCTTTGCTTGCGCCGAGTATTCTTGGGGGCATTTTCGGTGTCAGTGCGGCGGGACCGGTCGCAGGCGGTGTTTTTGCGGGTCTCCAAGCTGCCGCCCCCGGTGGCGTCATCGCGGCGGGCGCACCTTTGGCTGTCATTCAAGGGATTGCGATGGGAGCTCCGCTTCCTGCCATTGGCTTTGTCGGTGCTGGAGCGGTCGGAGTGGTAGTGGCTCGAGCGGCTGCAGTCCTGGTTCCGAGGCTCTGAAGGATATGACTTCTATTCTCATTTCACAATTACTCTATGCTTTCTTCACTTGTATGGCTATGTTCGTTCTTGCCGCGTATAGATACATGTCAACCTACCACCGTTTCCTTTCTTCCCGCTTCTGTTTGGTTATTACAGACTGTTGCTGATCGAGTATCGAAAATATTTATATGCATGCGCGTAAGTTCCTCTAGTTACAAAGTGCATGCCATCTCATCGTCGTAGGATTCAGGCTGTGGTCACAAAGGAGTACTGTCATTACACGCTGAGTCTCTAAGCGCACGGACTCGTGGACACTGCATGGTACCCGCACCCTCATCCTTCAACGAATGATGTAAGTTCTTCCGGTGGGTTCAGTACCGTACTGTGCTCCTGCCACTGGTACAAAGTCGGGTGACCTGCCACATTCAACATATCTTACAGCATCTCGGCCGGTGCTCTGTCTTCCAGTGGGAAAGCATTGCTCAGCGCGCTGATGGTGCGTAAAACATTGACGAAAGCGATCGATAATTGAAATGCCACACCACGATTAGTAGCTCTATGGCTACAATGGTTTCCGCTTTGGACGCCGCTTGGCCCCTCATTGGATAGGTCTCCGCTGCGGGGTAGGAACAATGGGGGCGCATGGCGTCCGAGCACGCAACGACAGTGCTCCCAATGCGAAGAATTCTCAGTGGATGCCCATGTCAACAGTCAGATCGAAGAACGAGGAGGCGTTGAGAATCTACGTCCATTCAGAGCAGTTGCCAATTAGGTACTGTATTAAAATGTAGTTGATTAAGGTATTTAGACACATTCAATGCCCTCAAAAGCGACGAGAAGCAGTATTGAAGGATCAATTGTATAGAGATTTGTCGAAGGCTCGGGAAGTCATAAACCATCCGAAGAGGCAGGCGGGCTTATCTGTGACGCTTGTGTCCGCTCCACATCAAGCGCTGTGAGAGCTGCGACGGTGAAATTCGAGCGTCTCCACCGTGTTTCGAGAGATTCAAAGGCGGCAGACACACCACAAGTACATCTTAAGCCAGTCTCTGCGCCCACGATACCGCCCTTCTGAGTCGCAGAAATTTTCGCTCTTGAGTTGAGCACCTACGAACGGACAGTCAAACTCAAGTATGCAGCTCCTCGGGCGCGGTACTTACCGCGAAGAAACTGTTAGAGTACAACTTATTTAACGCGATGCTCGGCAAGGTGTAGTAGTTGTTGTTCTTGAAGCCCAAGTAGAAGCTCAGATCCAGCAGCGCGCAGATAGCGCATATAGTGCCCGTTTCAATGCTGAGCCGCACAATCTTAACGACGATAACATCTGTAGAACGTACTCCTGTACGGGCGCGTAAAAGTGTCCATGACATGGCCACGGCGATGACGGTATCGCACAGAGCAGTTCCTGCTAACCAGAGCTATGTCCCTATCATCAGTAACTCGAAATCTAAGAAAAGACGCAGATATTGAGCGCACCGATTTTACAACGTGGGTTGTATGATCACTCTGGAGAACCGAGAAATACTGCACTCGGTTTGCGCAATCTCCCGCGTACATCCCAGCGACGCATTGCGTAAGCGAGAACTTTTCGGATTGTATGAACAGACACCTCGCGAAACCACGCATAAGAGGAACATCGCTCACCAGTAGTATGGCACCTGGGATCCAAAAACGACCTGTCAGGATCCATATCCTCCACGCGTAGAAAACTTGTACAAAGCTAACCAGCCACAATCGCATCAGTTCATATGAATAGTTGAACGCGACTTACTGGTAGCCGTCATAACGGGTACCCCGAACCAATACGTACCTCTGAGGTCGAGTTCCAACGAGTCGCCCCAGCTGGGATGCCCGCTTCAGTGGGCCCAACGAAAGAAAAAGTTCCGGTGCACACACCCGAATCCAAAGTGTCTGAATGCGTCTCGGGTATTGACAACGGTCTGCGCTAGCTCCAAAATGAATACAAATATGGTTAGTGCTTTCGTAGGCCATAAACGATCATTCGGGAAGGCAAGATAATAGATATCTGTTACCGTGCTGTCACTTGGCTGTCATCACTCGTCAATGAATGGTACTCACATGCCTGCACAAACAGGATTCCGAATAGCCCCCAGTTGGACAGGTGCCCAAAAAGCTGTTGTATTGTTGGTGATTGTATTCGGAGGAGTCTGCAAGCGGATTTACCAAGGGAGCAGTACTATTTTGGTGAGCCAAACCCATGTAACAAGATTTTTAGACACTCACAGCTCTGCGATGTGGGTGGGGAGGGAGGTACCAGAATACATGCGAGAGAGATCGAAGGGCCTGGGGAATTAGAGGAGGTCGCAGCGTTGTTGCAAGACTTATATATCGACCAGAACGTGAGACCTGAACGCGGCATTCGCATTGAGAGTTGTATTGCCTTGCCCGCTACTCCACAGGATCACCTTAATGCGACAGACAGTTCTGGGAGCGTCTCATGCCAATGCTCGTCGCGTTAATAACGGAACAATTACATAGAGACACACGTGCAAAAAAGTTGTTTTCGAGGGAGAGTTAACCTGACCAAATTCAGTTCTACAAGGATAGAATGAGACAGGAATGAGATACAGAGAGTATATTGGGGCATTCGTTGTCGTGCTACCACCCAGTTATACAAGAGCGCGCCTGATCGCGAGGGCAAGTGAGTGCCGTCGATGATACCCTTCCTGTAGCAAGTAACAACGACTGCCGCCCTATTATCGTAATGGCCTCAGAGACGTTGCCGTGCGGGACCGTATCAGTTTGTTCTGAGGTTCTTTATTCCAGTAGGCTTCGCTCAGAAGCCTCAGATGTTGGTAGAAGCCGTGTTGATACTCGTAACTTGACGATACCACAATGTCGAGAGAATGACAGCTCTAGGTGGTCAAGAATTCTGAGATGGAGATGGAGATCCAAAGAATATGGAAACGGGACCAGACTTCAACGGGATTCCGGCCGATTGTGAAAGATTCAAAGAAACGTCGACGAGGAGGGAAACAGAAGAGGTCGATCACTTTGCCACAAACAGAATCCAAGGAACCATGTAGATACGATCTGTTTGCAATAGAAATGAAGCGATATAGAAAGCAACACGACAACAAATGACACAGCAGCAATAAAAATTTTCGAGTCCATATAGTTATGTAGATATTCCTAATACAATTTCTACCTCGTCCATCTCGATGTTTTCTTCGTCATCCGATTCGCTGCCTTCACTATCAGTGTCACAATAGTGATATAGACCCTCCTCTTCAAGACCGGGTTGTCCAGTTCGTTGCCTGAGGCGACACAGAACATCGCTCATGGAGTACTCGATGTACTCCTCGTGACGGTATGCCGGCTCGCTGGCCTTGACTTCGTCTATGAACGAGAGTTGGACATCCAAGTCCTCCAAGAGCTCCTCTGCGAGCGAAGTAACCTGGGGCAAAGAAAATCCAAAAGCACCTCTGACCCTGTTGTCGTGCGTGATGTCACAGGCTATAGGCGTAAACAAGGCATCCCCCTTGTACGACGAATGAACCCAAGCCGGCTCGTCTTCGATGGGTCGCCCTAAGAGGATGCCACCGGCAACAAATTGTTGGTCGAGGGCGTCTCGAATTGGACGAACGACGTAGGCATCCAGTAAGAAAGCCGCTTCAAACGCATCTTCAGGCGTTGTAGAATGGATGAGCGGCCAGTTGAAGTCATCAACAAGAATGACCAATTTCACAGCGTCACGTAGATAATACTGTAGGTCATATGAGATAAGAACATCAGAAAGTACGACACGTACGATGATATTCTGGAAAGTCTTGCGCGAATCGTATTCCAACAAGGAATCTATGTCACCGGAAGATAAGCCCAAGCTAGCGCCAACTTTATTCAAGAGGATCTCGAGGTGGCAGTTCATGTAGTGTTTAATGCGGCATTCCATGCTACCACTAAGGCTATAGTCAAAGGCCAGGCCCATGTTGAGATTAAGAGTGACTTGAGGCGTAGACGAATCGAGGCGGCACACCGGGGAGATGCCAAAAAGGTGGTAGAAGTCATGGGGAGTGTAAGATTCATGGGCACGCATAGCGGCGCGAAGGAACGCTGTCCGACCCAGCCCAGCAGGGCGCCTCACCAGGGCAAGCTTACTGTGTATAAGAGGGCAGAGAGAGTAAACAGAAGCCATTTTGTCGACCCATACGGTGCCGGGGGAGGAGAGGAAATCATCAAAGTCGTCGTCTAGTGGCGTTCGGGTCTGAATTGTTTCACCCTGGATGAAGGTTAGTGGAGGGTCGAGGACAAGCACGGAGAACTCACTGGTGCAGGCTTCGCTGTTGACTTGAACAAATGTGTGCGGACACGAACCGGCGCCGTGTACAGAGAGATAGGTCGAACCGAAGAGCGCGGATCTGCGCTTGGGGGGGTATGCATACGGACAACGATGGGGATGGAGATGAGGATATCGAACACGGTTTTGTTTTGTCGGGGCTTGATGGGGGTATGGCCAGCGATGATGAGTCGTCTGTGTCTAATTTCTCAAAGAAAGATTCGCAAGAGTCGGTTACACATGGTGATCCTGAGTCTGAAGCAGCGACACCGTTGTTAAAGTTGGTCAACACCGGAAACGCGCACTTACCAGAGTCATCAGAATGCCGGTCGTCATAATCAATGGCGTCGCGCATGGTATCGTGGTTGAGAGATTCCTCGGTGGTATGAGTATAGTGATTGGGAGAGTCGACGATGGTAGTGATAGTGGTAAGTGGTCAACGCGTGAATTCAACCTTGAAATTGAATACACAAATAACCGATCATGTGCTCGAGTGTCACTTGGCAGCGAGCCTGATAGGCTTCTATGACTGTTGGGCGCCCATCTTTTGAATAGACTGTTCTGTTATTTCGTGGAAATGAGATATCTTTTGAGGCTCACCTACTTTTTAACCAAATTTGAGCGCCGTCCCTGGTGTTTTGTAACGCCTTCGGAAACCCTGCCTGCCCAACAACATTGCCACCGTTACTGTCACTACCGGTAGGTTTCCTCGTGCAGAAGATCGGAGACTTGTTGAAGCTCGTTCTAAGCTTGTTACCAGATTTTCACATGGGAGTGAGACTCCGTTCGGCCTCCGGTCCGAAGTAAGCGCTCCACCATAATTTTCAACTACTTAGCGGCCCATAGGCCTTACGCGCGGCCTGGAAAGACGCAGAATCCAGATGTTGTCCTTACCATGATTAACTTTCCCTTTGCTGGCTGTCCCGGACTCGCCGTGCGTGTCGACGGCGCAGCCCGTTTATGTAGTTCACGTTCGACCGCACAGAAACGCGTTTCAGTCCTTGAATTCACTACGATCGAGGCACAACAAGGTGCTCCTTATCTTCCCACGCCTTTCTCTCCCTGCCACATGTGCCACGCGTTTCGTGTGTCGTCTAATGGGAGCAGACGGTAGAACGACAAAACTATTCGGAGAACGCATCCATTCCTTTCGCGTCATGGTGGTCACTGGACAAGACGTTCAACTCCGATCAAGAGTCCAAATCAAAAGGTCTGGTTTTGAGTAAGCCCAAGAAACACACAACGTATCGCGGCGTACTGTGAAAGACTGCTTCTCCAAGGGCGATGTGGTTCTCGAGAAAGGAAAGGATTCACCAAAGAGGAACGTCAAACTCAAAAATCACTCAAACCATCATCTATGCAATCGTCATCTTTTTCATTGCTCCGCTAGCTTTACACACTAATGTACTATGTATTCATGCACAAAATCCGGTGTTTATATGAGTTGTAATATAATTATACACAAACAAAAAAAGAGAAGTCGAAAAGAAAGCATCGCCTCAAAAATCAAGGCTTATCTACAGCAGAATAAGGTGGTAATGATGTCGTAGAAGCAGATGGTGTTAACGGACTGAAAGAGACACCCTTCAACAACCGGGGCATCAGCTGCGCCGTCGGCTCGACGTTCGGGCCAGGCGTCACTGGCCGCGAGCTCACGGGGGTGTTCGCCTGCGACCGATTGTGCTGCAAATGCGCCCGAACGAGATGTCCAGCCGCCAAGGCACTCAACAAAGACAGTTCGCCGGCCATGACACCAGCAGCGATTATCCTAGCGAGGCCTTGGGCGTTCTGTCCTGGGGAGGTGGGGTGGGCTCCCTTGACTCCGAGCATTTCCAGCACAGCCTGCTGGGGAGCCAATACCGTTCCACCACCAACAGTTCCAACTTCGATCGAAGGCATCGAAACAGTCATAAGGAGATCTTTTCCGTTGTTCGTGCTAATCAAAGTCGTCAGAAAAGGATACGCAAAGCGAAAAGAAAACACTCACGGTTCCATGAGAGTCATACAGTTAGAACTCTCCACGTTCTGAGCCGGATCCTGTCCAGTAGCCAAAAAGATTGCCGTCAAGATGTTCGCCGCGTGCGCGTTGAATCCACCAATACTGCCAGCCATCGCGCTGCCAATCAAGTTTTTCTTCGTGTTGAGGTTGCACAACGACTCGACGGTAGTCTTCAGCACCGACTGGACAACCTTCCCGGGGATAACAGCCTCGGCCACGACACTCTTGCCTCGTCCCTCGATCCAGTTAATCGCAGCAGGCTTCTTGTCCGTGCAGTAATTACCCGACAGCGCTAGAGTGATCATCTCCGGGAACCGCTTCTGCATAACCTCCAGCGCCTTCTCTGTGCCCTTCGAAATCATGTTCATACCCATAGCATCACCGGTGGCAGTCATGAACCGAACGAAGAGAGTACGACCAGCCATGGCAGTCTTCAGGCTCTGCAGCTTAGCGAAGCGGGAAGTCGACTCGAAGGCGGTTTTGATCGTGGTGTAGCCCTCATCGGAGGCGATCCAGGCCTTGGCTTCAGCAGCGAGAGTAATCGAAGGGAAATCGATAGCGGGGCCACGGGTCATGCCGTCCTGAGTGACGACAGTGGTAACACCTCCACCAGCGTTAAGAGCCTTGCAGCCACGAGATGTCGAAGCAACCAGAGTGCCCTCGGCGGTGGCCATCGGGATAGGGCAGAGAACGCCGTCGATGTTGAGAGGACCGGCAATACCGAAGGGAAGGGGAATATAACCGACCACGTTTTCGCAGCAAGCACCGATAACCCTCGAATAATCGTAACCCGACATAGGGACGTCCGAAGTCTCCAGCGTGCTTATCCTCGAGGCGCGGGCTAAAAATGAGAAGACAATTAGTATCCTCATCCGTGGTCTAACCGGAAAAGGGAAACTCACAAATAAGTGCCCTGCGAATCCTAACAGCCCGTTCGAGTTCATGGCTGCCGAGGACCTTCTCCAGGGCGTACGCAGCGATCTTGCCGTTCTGGGCGAGCATAATAATCTCTTCATCGTTCATCAACGCCAAAGCGAGCGCGACAGGTTTCGGGCCATGCTCGTAGAGCTCGATTAGCTCCTCAAGAGGGCGGAGGAAGTCGGACGCCATTGAGTCTTCTTCGTCTGAGGCCGAGGAGCCCGTCGAGTCGGGGGGAGAGATTAGCTGCAGCTTGTTGGGTGTAGGAACCTTCCTAGCTTTGGCCAACTTCCTGTCAACATCATCGAGAGTGAAAGTCGCAAGCTTCTTGGGCGGCGGCGGAATATAAATGGGCTTCTGAATCACAGCGCGTGCGACGACGGGAGCCTCCTGCGTCTTGCCTTCACTATCTTCGTTGTTGAACCGTACACCGCCGCTCTTGACGGCGTTCGTCTTGCCAGCGAGGCCAGCACCGATGGCCTTGAGTAGGTACCCGTTCAAGCTGATGCTCATGGCAAGAACGACGACAATCCACTTGGAGAGGAGAGGATCGCCGACGAGACGCGACCAGGTGGACATGAAGCTTTCGACAAGCTCGGTAGTTGTGCGAGGGCCGGCAGTAGGGACGGTGGCGGGTGCGACAGTAGCGAGCATGGCTGGTGAAGGAATGACACGAACGTGGAGAGGAGGGTGCACCTTGGCAAGAATGCTCACGTCCTCTTCAACGTCAAAGGCGGTAAGTTCCTCGGCATCAACCAGAGCTCCAAGAGCGGCGCGCAAGGTAGGTGTAGTAATGTCCACCTTGCGAATAGTAGACACATAGGTGCTGTGGCGCGTAGGTGTAAGCGGCGCGCACAGATTCAAGATGTGCAGGGTCAAAAATGTCGCAATCTACACAAGGAAAGACATTTTCAAGTTAGACAAGAGAATCAAATTAGCCTTTTTGTCAACCTACCAGAATTGGCTTGAGGCGCGCCACCGGGCTTTCTTTGTCTTCCTTCTTCGCGCGAGCAGATCCCTTGACGCCAAGCACACTGGCGACCATGTTTGACAACTTCTGACCTATTTTCGGAGAGTCTATTGTTGCAGGGGTTCCAGAGGTACCGTCCGTCGTAATGGAGGTGGAGGACCGCGATCGTGTAAGTTCGCGCACAGTTCTGATACGATGAACCTGACGCCAGACAATTTAATTAGCGTTGAACAATAAAGTCGGCCCATACGACCATGTCGTGCGACACGAACATGCCGTCACATGAGACAACGGAAGCAAAAATACTCACCTCGACCATGATCGTGAGGATGGATGCCAGGAACGTGCAGAGGAGAAGGCAGTCGAGGCCGAGTACGAGCGCGGCAAGTGCGCACACTTCGCGGAGACCGCTAACCCGGCTATAGGCTCCGACGACCAACACGGCGATTTCGATGACATAGTCGCGAATGATGGGATAGTAAACCTTGGTCAGAGATTCAAGAATAACCTCTCCGGCCGGTTTCAGCTGGCCACCCGAGCTAGCACCACCAACAGGGCTTGTAAGATGAGGATGCTTGAAGACGGCACGGGCGAGACGGATGGGCTTATCGAAACCGACGGTACACAGGAAGAATGGGAGTGCTTCGGAGAGGGCGACTGGGTCCATGGGAATGCGGAGCCACATGGCAATAGGTAGCGAGAGAAGGACTGCGAGAACAGAAGAAGAAATAATGGCGGAGGGAAGCCAGAAGCTGGATCCGAGCTGGCGAGAACGAGAGGCTAGAATGAACAAAGTAGTCATCATGAGAATGTAGCCAGTTAGGATCAGGACGATGTCCAACGAGTTTGCTTTCTGTAGAAAAGAATCAGTATACTGATATTAAACGACACGAGAAAGACGAACCTTGGCGAGATCCCAGAAACGCATCACAAAGGCCCGGAGGGCATACGCGACCCATTTGCTGCTCTTCATGTCGCCAATAGTTTCCTGCTCACGCGCCTCAAGTTCGAACCGGACGTCAGACTCGTCAACGGGTGTTGACTTGAAGAACCGCGAGAAAGCGGTCACAAAGTCCTCCCGAGATCCGGGCGTGAATGCAAACGTCTGGGTGAGCGAGCGAGGCGTAGCAGTAACGGAGGAGAAGCAGGGAGACTGGTCTGTAGCAGATTTGTTGGGCATGGCGGTTGAAGGGCGATGGCAAGTGGAGCTATATTGGCGGCCGGAAGCATATGTGAGTGAATCCTGCGCGTACTGGGACATGTTATAGGTTGACTCTGAGAGCGGCGACAATTCGAGGGAAATGGAAGAGGGTACAGCCTAAGCATGGATGAGAAGCAGTTAAACATGTTAAGTCAAGTAACACTCACATCCTTGCTTTTCTGGACAGAGTCAAGCGAGTAAACAACCTGCTGAAGTTCGACCGGAATGAGCGAGCTGTCTGCGGCCGACCGCGCGTGGTGCCAGGCATGCTCGCGGACATTGACCCATTCTTGTTGAGTGTAAAGCGCGTGCGACGGACGAAGGGTGATTGGATTCGAGGTCGCGAAGAATGCCGAGTGCTTTATAGCAGACAATACATGGAAGTAGGCCAATGTTCCGACAATAGAAAAGAAGACAATCGTCTCAATGGGCGAGTACGAGGCGTGTATCACGAATGGCTTGAGCACGGCGCGCATTTTGGGCAGCCGACTCGTCGGAGGTGAATATTCTGTGGAATTATGAGGATTAATCCAGAAAATAGAGGAATATTGCGCACTGGGGCGGGAACGGCGGTGCTGGTGACCGGTGTGCGGACTAGGCCCTATGTACTGGGGAAGCCTGGACAACTGAGCTGCTTTAAAGGGCGCTGGTGGTACGATCCATGATCCAAACTTTTATGGATCATCCCATTTTGGAAAGGACCCCTGCCACCGCTCACCATCCCCAATCGGACAGGCATGCCCTGACGGAACACGCCGTCGCTATCTCAGATGCGAACTATTCTGCTCGCTCCATTGTTCTTCTGTATCCTCCGGTTTTCATGTCTCAGAATGCTCTTTATCCTCTGTATTCAGGCCTATTATGCTTTATGTCTATTATCCTCTGCCTGTACCTTTCCTGATACTTGGCTTTGTTGACTAGACTTCCTTCAAGCACGGCACAAATGAAACAACCCTCTATTGCGCTTCGGTTATCCTCTTGTTCGTTTTGATATTCCCATATGTCGCGATTCCGATCACCTACTCGCGACCATTATCGCTCTCTTCTCCCTGGCGCCTCGTATCTATGAACAGACACGCCTTTACAAACCTCGTGTTATCCGTTCCATGTAATCTTTCGAAAATCGCATCCTGATAGTCTCCTCAATCTTCTGGTCTATCCCCCATCCTCCTCCTCCACCGCAAGCTCTACTCGCTCCGACAGGTTTCTTTCCGTATGCACTGCGCCCGCCCATTGTACAACTTCTCCAAATGTTCTTACATCCATTGAGCTCTCGACGCCTACGGAGACTCCCGCCGCTGTGACGCGCCGGTGCAAACCGGGGCGATACGCTCGCGAGTGCGACTCGTGACTCTATACGGTCTATACGACAACAAGAGCCACTCACTTTTGATTCTCATACCTACGGAGAAGCAATCGAGGCTTCAAGCGCGCCGGATTACTTGTCATTTTCCACCATGCAGCCCCGGTTACCCTATCAAGTATTAGGCGCATCCATCAAGTATACCTAGGTTCGTGGACCCACAATTGATCACGATGAGGCGAGCCTGCAATCTAGTACGAGCTAACACGCCCTTCTTCGTACTTTCGAACAATTCGATTTCTCACAAACCTATCTAACACGCTGCAAATTCACGTACAATGTTGGTTCTTAGCTGGTTAACATGTGGGGCAGTACGATTTCTGACGGGGTCTCCGTAGAATCGCTCTACACTAGACTCGTTGACCCGTTCTCTGTGCTGTAAACGCGACCAGTGGCACAACATGCATTCGCCTCGATCACATTAAGATAACACTCGTCTAAGCGATCAAAGTGATCGATGGTATGACGTGGGGATCACCACTCGCCTCCCTCCTCATTCCATGTGAAAAGCCTCCTCCTCTTTCGCTTTACCTCGCCTTGTCAATCTTCACCGACGCGCCAATCCCTGTTCCTATTTTTAGTCAGGGACCAGGATAGATACCGCCGCTCTTACTGGACCGACGATTCCGTTGCGGGTCGGTTTCGGTTGATCGCTGTGTATGAACTTGCCAAATTGTGTATACACCTCCGCTCTTGCAATGTCAATGGGGAGACATGCAGAGGTGAGCGGTGATTAGTGATTGGGGTGGCAGGAAGACCCCGGAAATAACTTGTCCAGGACGAGAGCCTTCAGAAATTGTTCAGAGTAGACTATTGAATGGCGCGCTGAAGAGTATAGTATGTCGCATTGATTTGATTCTCGTTGTGATGTAATAGAGATAACGAACTTGAACTTGAACTAAGCCTGGTCTTCAAGGAGAAGAGCTTCGCCCGACAAAGATACGAGATAGACCGCGCCAGATGGAATGTATGATTTTTGAACACAGAAATTGGCGAAGCCGAGTTACAATAGTCGGACTAGCTGGCTGGACGGAGAACGCCCAGCGGTGCATATGCTTCAGAATATGATACGTTACATACTCGTCGACATCCGCCCAACCGGCGGACAACGCCTCGCTCCGAGCACAGATCGATATCCACGAACGGGCTGTGCCTTTAAAACAAGTTAGTCAGTCAAACCTTGGCGTTCCCATTTGGAGTACCAGTATATACAGACAGAACATCAATCAGTAAGAATAGCCAAGAAGTAGATTCTAATGGTATGCACGGATTAACACTTAGCGAGAGAAACTGTCCAGTCAGTAAATCAACAGTCCAGTCCATACATAGACACAGCTCCGAAAGACAAGGCGAATGGACATTATCCCGACGCCGTGTATCACGGAAAGTTCCCGCCCTTGACCGAGATAGTCAAGGAACTCGGTAAACCGCACATGCGCCAGTGCCGGTATGCCGATCATATTTCGATCGGAGCTCAAACTCAATTTGGCCAGCTGTACAGGCGATTGAGTCGATCACTGGCACTGGCAATCCCAAGCCCTCTCCTCGTCGTCGCCGCCAGTCAAGATGGTCAACATTCCCAAGTGCGTACACCCCGCTGCCGCCGTTGTTTCTGATGGACTGATTGCTTTGCTCGTTGCAGGACACGGAGAACATGTAAGTCCTAACACTCGGATTGCGGAACGGTGGTGATAATCAAAGGACGATGGACAGACTGCAAGGGTAAAACCTGCAAGAAACACACGTACGTCGTCGCCGACAATGAGTGGATGGGTGCTCATATTACTGCGTTACAGACCGCACAAGGTGACCCAATACAAGAAGGGAAAAGACTCCCTGTTCGCCCAGGGAAAGCGTCGTTATGACCGAAAGCAAAGCGGTTATGGTGGTCAGACGAAGCCGGTCTTCCACAAGAAGGTGCGTCGACGTCGGCGCGGACGTTGAGGACGATGGCTCATCCGGATATAGGCCAAGACGACGAAGAAAGTAGTGTTACGGCTGGAATGCACCTCGTGCAAGTACAAAATGCAATTGACGCTCAAGCGCTGCAAACAGTGCGTTTTCCTTTGGTTGTAAACCGTCTTTTGTTACTGATGATGACTCTTCAGCTTCGAGCTCGGCGGAGAGAAGAAGACCAAGGGTGCTGCTCTTACTTTCGTGCGTTCCGTTCCGTTTCCTAATCCTGATCAATGTTAACCGCTTTGTGTAGTGAGTATTATGCTACTGTTGTATTCCGTTTCCTTCTCTCGATATGACATATGCTATGTACGGTATGATGAACAATCCGAGCAGTGCATCAAACATTAGGCGCGCCGAAGCTCACCTCACCTCAATTTGTCTGCGACAAATACTTGATACTGATTTGTGGCCGTCGCGCTTTGAAGACCCAATGTCACCCTCGGGATGTCGTATATTTCGACGAAACAAGTCAACAGATCTCGGTTCCGGTTTCAACTGTACCTTTAGGGTACGAGAGCAGGGCACGTCAGTGGTAAGTAAATCTGCGGAGAAGTACAGAATGGTGTGGGGTTCAGGTCATCGGTTGCCTTCCGGTCGGCCGTCTAGCACGAGAACTATGCATTGGATGTGATGAAGGCACGCACCCTTTGGATTCAGTGCAATAATACCTGACACCTATGTTGCGAACTTGGCGGCAAGTACTCGTTTCCTTATTTCCAGCATATACGTGTTGAACGGGAACAGAACAATTGAAGAAGCGGGCCAGTTTAGCTCGGCGAGCCCTATAAACTGCCCTATCTCTCACCTTCACTCGCTGGCCGTCATCTAGACTAGTGTCCCATATCTGCATACTTCGGAGCATTAGTGGTACTAACTTTAGGCTATAGATTTCTTGAGCACCCCAAATGCTGTCAAGGCTCCGAACTAACGATAGAAATCGTCTCTTCGGTTCAAGGTGGTGTCTTCTGTTCGTGTGCAAGTTGGCACAGTGAGCTTGGATTCTTCGCTCTGTTTACTTCCGGGTGGTTGACTTATTCAAGGACAGGATGCGTGGAAGCGTTTTGTTTCGGTGCAATGACATGCGATGCAAGTAATCCAGCCGATGCGAACTGTGCGGCAAGTAGTGCGTGACTTCTCCCGCGAAAGACGTATCTTCAATAGGAACAGCACAGATTGAAAATAGCCCATCAGTGACCGAGCTGCATATATTTCGAGAGACTACAAACTGCGTATCAGGTACCTCGAAATGTAGGCCTATCGATGTTTGTGTTTGGGAAGTAGACAAAAAATGGGGCCTTTTGGTTATCGTTCCTCGATTTGTCGGAACTAGAACAGCCGGATAGCACTCTGCAGAATCGTGTCGTCGAATTACGCCACCGGTGAGGCATGTTCTCACAATAGAGCTTCCCGCCAATCCTTTGCCTCGTTTTGGCAGTCGGGTTCTACGTTCCCAAGTCGTGAGATGGTACTTACGAGATGCTCTAGCGGGAAACTCGTGGACAGAATGAATTGCTGAGTGGAGGACACACTCCCGGAGAGATTATGTGGTGGCTGCTCACGCCAAAGGGGTGTGCTTGGTGAATCCGACAGGCGTATCTAATGCACATGATTTACAGGTGAATGATTTAGTCTCTGCCACCGGAATATTGTTTTCTCTTGTCGGTGAGTTGTCGGGCACGTCAATGCGTTCTACTTTTTGGGAAGGAGAAAAGCACGACTTCCGGCCATGGGTCAGAACAGAAATTTCCGTGCGGACGAGAAAATTCCTCTGAGCTCGCGGCTAAGACTCAGGTTTCCCTTTTTTACGGGCAATGTCTATAGAGGAGTCTTCCAGCCCGTACAACCGCAGGGTGGTCCTTACGAGACGTCGTGGTGGGAACACGGAGTACAACATGAATCATGCAGAAGTGTATAGCGGATTTGGGGCTGAACTACACAAGTGGCTGGGAAGCGCTTTACCACGAGCGCGCCCTTTAGCGGGGCACAATTTTATTGAGAGCCAGGTAGATAAAGAACACACATCAATGGTGCCTTAAATGCAAGTCGATTGTGATATCCTCATGTGGCGCACAAAATTGCGAGATTTTCAGAGAGGTTGAGAGGGAAAATCTGCTCTGAAACACGGAGAGGTAAGGATAAATGTTGATTTCGAGTTATCATCTCTTTCAAATAATCGGTGTCAGTCGGCTGTTGGTGAGAATGGTCGGGCATTTGAGGGCGAAGTGGATGGGCGGAGTTCCTAAAAGCGGCCATGACTCCGTGGGAACAGTTATAAACCAGCCGTGTGGACGCGACTATGACCTGATCACGACTTTGAGTCTTAAAACCCACTGCCAATTGTTCGAATCGGAGTCGCATGTCCTGGAGCTCGTTGGAGTCCTTTTAGTCGGCGCTTTGGTTTGTTTCGACCTGTCTAAAAGTCAATTTACGCTCAGCCACATGATATGACTCATTGCTGCCGTACTGGGCTCTATTCTCACTGCTTTGGGGTGATAACTATCTGATAAGCGCCGGCTCCTTGACCTCGAGACACCAACATGACTGAAGTTGACCAGGCCGTATCGACGTCGATCCATTTGAAGCCCGGTCTCCTTGACCTAGACGACCTGCTGGATGACCTACAGACTCTCTTCGAACAGTTGCAGTTGTCGTCTGTGGAAGCGGCGGAATACGAGGATGTCCTCACGTTTGCGACGAATGTTGCGTATTTTGGTCAGATTGAGAAGGTATCTACATTGAAGTGTGATGGATCCTAGTTAATGGCTGACTAGCACACCTACACACTTGACGTTAATTTCAAAGAGGAGGAGGAGGAGGAAGAGGACGATGAGGTGTGTGTTAATCACTGGAATCAGGCGAGTGCGGTATTAATGCGCTCTTCAGAAGTCGGCGTCAGAGGATCAAGTACTCCTTCCATACAACCGTGTAAGTACCCCTCCCTCAATTCTATTTTCGTCTCATTTTGATGACGCTTTAGAGCGAAGAACAGAAGAGGTTTAAGAAAGGATACACCGCACCGAACCCCAACAGCCGTAGGAGCAGGAAAAAGAAGGGCAAAAAAGTCAAGCAGCCTGAACTCTCCGAAGAGGACAGGAAGAAGTTCATTGCAGAGTGTTGGGATTCGGCAAGTGTGATGAGCCTCGAGTCGGAGTCTGAGGTTAGCACATCGAATGAAGCAAGTAGTACCGACGCACCCCAGGAATCCAAGCCCACGGTCCCAGCAGAGATCGATGCAGTCGTAAAAGAGAAGATGAAGATGAAGCCGAAAAAGAAGAAGAAAGTGCAGCAGGCACAAGCAGCAAGTTATCCTTTCTCGTCTAACGCATCTCACAAAATGCATGCAGTCGGTCTCTACGAAGAAACGGTTCATCGGGTTTGTATACCTGGATCGCGCGCCCGAATCTGAGGGCGTACTAAACGTCGGCATGATCATCGATCCGGCACACCGCGGGTGGGGTTACGCCCGCGACGCGCTCGACCAGGTCCTGAGCATTGCTTTCGAGACCTTGAAGTGTCACCGCGTGCAAGCTCGCATCGTAGAGGGGCCATACAAGGCTAACACCCTCAAGGCCGTGACGCAGCTGTGCGTATTGCAATTTGCCTCAAACGTACGCATGAACTGATTCGTGCACCTAGAAATTTTACACACGAAGGCACCAGCCGAAAAGCATTCTTTAGCCCTCATCTTCAGGAATGGAAAGACGTGACATATTTGGCGATCCTCGATACGGACTGGGTTATGAGAGATTCGATACAAGTCGCGCCACTGACGTTATGGGATGAGATGTTTGTTCGTCACGAAAAGGAGCGTGAAGACTTGTTGAGATGGCAAAAATGGGAGAAGACGAAGGCGTCGTTCGGTGATCGGGTTTCACAGACTGTTTCGGCCAACTAGGTATGTACATATGCTGTAGCATTCAATTTCTGACGCCGGGGAATAGTGGCGCTTATTCATTTTCGGGTAGATGGGAAGTAATTAGCGTTGTGGGGACTTTGGATTTGCTTGGGACGGCGATTTGAAACGCTGATATGGTTGTGAAACGCCTTGTATTCACTAACAAAACATGTACACATGCAAATGTAGGATATCTGGCTTGAGAACATGGAATCGATGATATGAACGATATAGTAATGACAGTTTGAGAACCAGAGGGTGAGCTCGAAGCAGACGCGTATTTAACTTGGATCAAAGCGGAGATTGAAATCGTTCTCTCTCTGCCCCAACAGGCTCTAACCCAATATCAACCAAAGGCGCCGGAAAACGTCGAAGTATGGCTTATTACGACGTCTGGTTTTTGATTGGTTTTTGACCAACCAGGGAATGCTTTCGTCTGCCTGCCGGCGCCCTGATTCACTATCGTTATCAAGTTCAGCATGTCCAGGGGAGATACGCTTGAAGATACGGCCGAGATAGATTGAAAACCAGCTATCCGGTCTTGTTCTCAAAAATCATGTTGGCGACACTGCTCTTCGCTTCGTTGGCTTTCACGCACCAATCGCCGCTGCACACATCTAGTCCGTCAACCGCACACGAACCTTGGACGTCCAAATATGGTCCGCAGACAGAGCATGGCTACTTTGGCGGTATTCTGAGCTACGCGCATCTTCCTTACGTCAAGTGCCTGGAAGACGCCTCCAAGCCGTACGACATTGCAATCTTTGGGATGCCATTTGATACGACCACTACTTATCGTCCTGGTGCGCGTTTCGGCCCTTATGCAATTCGGTCGGGAAGTCGTAGGCAAAGCATACCGGGATATGCGTGGGATCTCAGCTGGGAGGTCAACCCAGGGAAACTAGGTGCAGAATTGATCGATTGTGGCGATGTAAGTCGCCAGCTGTCACCGCGAATGAGACTAAATTGTCGACCGTGGCGACAGGTACCCGTTACGGCCATGGACAACGCCAAGGCTATTGACCAGATGGAGGCCGCGTACACGACGCTTATTTCGCGCCCGGTTATGGGTGGTATCAACGCCTTATACAAAGATCGAACTTCAGCTTTGGCCTTAGATGGAAAGGAGCACCCTCGCGTTGTAACTCTCGGTGGTGATCATACCATTGCAAGTTGTGTCCTTTGCGAAGTCTTCTGATGGCTGAAGCCCACGTAGGTCTTACCGATTCTACGCTCCTTATACAAGGTATACGGACCCGTCTCCGTGATACACTTCGACTCCCACATGGACACTGGTGCGGTTGAAGGACGTACTGATCAAGAACGCATCACGCACGGAACGTACTTCACCATCGCAGCAGAGGAACATTTGATGACCAACTCCAGTATCCATGGGGGTATCAGAAGCAAGATGATGGCAAGTTGCAATTCCCTTGCTCATTCGGAAGACGTGAAGTATCTTGCCATAGGGTGAACGTCAGGTCACGCATGATGAATCTGTCGGGTTCCAGGTGATCAGTGCCGAAGACCTTGATGACTATGGCGTGAATGCAATTATTGAAGCCATTCGCAAGCGGGTCGGCAGCTCGCCCGTTTATCTGAGGTATTGAATGCCTTCAACATTCCTCTCTTTCCGCGCATCTAACTCGGTTCTTCTTATAGTTTGGATATCAACGTTATCGGTAGGCTTGGAGCAACATTAGCTTTGAACGTTCTGACCCTTCTTCTTTGGCTCGACAGATCCTGGTTTAGCTCCTGCTAGTAAGCTCAAAGAAAACTTGCATGTCTCCAAAACTAATACCAGTTCCTGCGTCAGCTGGAACACCTGAAGCCGGCGGTTGGACGACACGAGAGATGAAGCGCATACTTCGCGGTCTTGCTGGCCTCAACTTTGTGTACATTTTTTATTTTTGAATTGCTAGTATGTCCTGATCACTCGCTTGCATGCAGTGGCGCCGATATTGTTGAAGTCGCTCCTGCGTATGACCATGGCGAGTTTCTCAACACATTAGTCGTGTTCTGTACTGAAGCTTGTGTTGTAGCCGATATCACCGGTATTGCTGCCGCAGACCTTGTTCACGATTTCTTGGTAGCAATGCTAACAGACAAGCCCCCAAGGGTGGGACATATCGGTTCCCCATGGGCGGATTTGGGTCTGTTGTGAGGAACGCTATAGGCGTCAATAAGTAATCGCAAGATCTCTATAACATAGCAAAAAGGTTGAACTTCCCTATCGCACTTAATACTCGTGTGACTTGCAGCGCGGGAAGATGCACTTGATGGTAGAAGTCAGCTGTAGACGGAGACTCTGTAACAGACGAAGCATGGGATGATATAGAGTTCGTTCTCAAGTTCAAGTCTCATTAACAGGGGGCCGTTCCGAATTGTGCCGTTATGCCGTGAATTGCCACGAAAGACAGACTGTCAGATGTCTGACTTCATCTCGATCGACCAACCAACCAACCTCGCCGAACGGCTCAAATTTGAAAATACCGCGTTCAACACAAGCGTATTCCAGGTATCAAATTACTCGTATAGGCCACTTTCTTCGATGATAGCAATCAAGCAATGGAACTCACAAAGTATCAGCTGACAGAACTATTTTGTAACTAAGGGAAGCGGTTCCGTTATCCAGTCTGAGTCGCTCCAAGCGCCCGCACCAGGGCAATAGAAGTCTCCTTCGTTGATTTTTCCTCGTTGACAAGGTTTCACCTGTGTAGTCATCCTCTAACCAATCAACATCTTTGCAGCGACGAAAATATAATTGTTAGACGCTTACGCTCCCGTGGGTACCATCATGACTCGAGAAGCGCTTATAGGACGGACGCATCGATCAAAACACGCCTTCGAACTGTCCACCATGTCGACTCGTGTAGCCTTGCTTGACCGCCTCGACGCCTTGTATGATGACGACTTGGTCACTTTACACCGGCTATTCGAGGAACTGCAGCTCGCAACGGTTGAAGCTGCTCGAGCGGATGACTTCTCGACCTTTGCCTGTAGCGCGCGCTACTTTGCTGCGATACAGGATACCTCTAGTCTTCCAGTCGCAATGCCGATGAAATCCACTCCGTCACTCCTGTCATACTTTGGTCCATGGAGCAACGTCAAGGCTACTTCGTCTTCTACACCTCCGATTGTGTCTCAAGCTTTTCCAGCAGAAAATGACACGTTAGCCAAGAATCGTATGTTTTATAAACCTACGCTTTGTATTCTTATGCTAATTAAATGACAGCTTCACCTCGTGGCGTCAGTCAGATCGACTCACGCCCATTGTCTACGAGCAATAGAAAACAAGGTAGAAAGCGTAAAGCCAGGCGCCGGGAGTCTTGTCCTCGCCTCATCTCGGCCTCATTCGCGGACGAGGCCGATGCTGAGGGGTTATTAATATTCGTGAGTTAACATCTTCATTCCACCGAATACACACTGATTTTCTCTAAGGATAGTCCCATTGTCAAAAGCGAGTATAAACATAACCCTGACGATATCTCTCAGAAAAGAAAGTGTATGTACTTTTCTGCTTCATTGATATTTCACTCATAAGTCGGCAGCATCTTCTGAAGACGAGGAAATAGATGAAAAGTCAGTCAACGCGAAGACGTCAAACCTCCGGTCCGAAAAGCGGTATGTGCTAAACACGGTATGATTTGGAGCTTACTGAAAGTCTACAGGTCAAAGTGGGAACCTCGGCTTTTGATTTCAGAAACTCTCCTAGGTCGAATTGGGATATGCCATCCGCGTCAACCAT
Source organism: Mucidula mucida (assembly GCA_015501055.1). NCBI lineage: Eukaryota > Fungi > Basidiomycota > Agaricomycetes > Agaricales > Physalacriaceae > Mucidula > Mucidula mucida. The sequence continues at coordinate 21,824 of JADNYV010000058.1, read as the reverse complement.
CGCCCCTCCTGCAAACGTCCCCAACTGTTCTTCAACACCTGGCCAGCGATTCCCGATTTGTGGCTTCGTATATCTGCTACCTACGCGGCATTCCCCGTTCCTCTCAGGAGTGGGAGAATTGTCCATCGGCATTATTATGGCTGAAAACGAACGTGAAAAGGGGTTAGCGAAGGACGCACTGGATCAGGTTCTTCAAATTGCGTTCGACAAGATCCAATGTCAGCGCGTGCAGGCACAAATTATTGACGGACCTCTGAAAGGTGCCGTGCTTAGACTCTTCACTAAACTGTAAGCTACAATTTTTTTTTCCATTTCTGGGTCGGCTCAATTCTCAGTCGATTTGGACATGAAGGAACGCGCCGACGTTCGTTTTTCAGCCCCTTCATGCAAGAATGGAAGGACACGACCTGCCTCGCCATGCTGGCTACGGATTGGGTGATCCGCACTTCGCTCCAACCCGCCCCACCCAGTCTTTGGGACGAGATGTTCCTGCGACATGACCGGGAGCGCGATGCTCTTCTTCGATGGGATCAAGGTGTCATTGATGAGCAGCGTCGTCTCCTCCACCGCACTACAAGTATGGAGACTATCCGTGGCTTGCACTATGATAGCCAAGATGAGAACTCTGGTACGAAGAGTGTTCTATCGATGGCCAAAGGGAAAGAGAAAGAGCTGTCTGCCACTGACGATCAGAGTGATGTGTTTGTTGACGAGGCTTCTGATCCCGACTATCAACTCATGGAAAGCGATGATGAGGGATGGAACTCTGACGCGTCGCCGGGCGGTGCAATCTCCCCGCCTCTGTCAGTGTCGAGCAGTGAATCTTCCGGGAAATCTTTCGCGTTAGCAGACGTGTCGGATATCCTGGATCATCTTACACCTCGGTCCGATGGTTATGTCAGTTCTTCGGAAGGTTCGCAGTGGGATATGCTCGAAACATCGAGCAGTTCGTCGTTTGACAATATCTCGGAGTTAGAATATCGTGGCAGGTAAATAGCAATCGCTGTCAAGAGATTTCGGACTCGTCAAAATGTAACACTACCTATGCCTGTACTTTAGGATGTAGTACTCCTGCCAAAGTCGATTCTTCAAGTTGAGGTGCAACAATACATCATTTCAACTTGTTTGCTTGAAAGCTCAGTGACCAAATTCAGTTCGAAACTGGTATACCACGGCAAGGTAAGTTTTGACAATACATCTTTCGTGATAGAACAGTAAAACAGAACAATCTCAAGCGGGTCAGAGCTTTACCAGAGGTTGAGTCATTCGGTAGAGGACTTGGACGTTCGACTGTCGTTCATGGATGAATTCAAGGCCAGCAAGCCGGCGTGAACGATGTTCTCTGTCGCCTCAGGCAACGGACCGGACAACTCGGTCTTGAAGAGGCAGAGTTCGAGTGGTTTAGTGATGTCAGTGACTCAGATAAAGAAGATGTCGAAATGGAGGGAGGTGAACTTAACTGCGCTCAGAGCAGGAGTCATTCAATAACAAACTCTGGTTAGGAGTAGCTCTCGGTATTCTTTGCTGCTACGTATTTGTAAAATATGCCTACCATTCCAAGTGCTGCATTATGCACCTTTGCACCAACATTTATATCTGTTTATCGTCAACGCAGACATTGTCTCGACGCTGATCCTCAGTGTAGAAAACTGTGAACGCATCGCTTTACAAGTTAACGCTAATCTAGGACGTATCCATCTTCAAGACACCTTAGGCACAAGTTGTCCTTGACTCCTGCTCAAGAAACAGTACCGTACAGTCTCACTGTACCGAGGCCCGTGTGCTCACGATCACGTGATAGTAAGCTGCACTTTCCAAAAAGGCAACTTGACGCTTAACCAGAACTTCGATCATCTCAGCACTTTGGGCGTTGGCTTTGTACCATTCCATTTGTCGGTGAAGCCTTTGGCGATGCTACTCCTAGATGATCGCGTATTTATCTGCTCTTAGGCCGCTTAAACGCGAAGAAGTGGAATATGGACGACTCAACTAGCATATCTGCGCGCCAGCCATCATCAAGCCAAAATGGCTCGTATCGGTCTCCACAGAGAAAACGTCACGCTGCAATGTTGCGAAAACTGGCCAGTAATCACGCTCCAGCGCCCCCGTCTGGTTCTCGCACTATTCGCAGTGTCAGTGTCGGCGTTGTTTCTAGCCGAAAGAGACAGGTCAGTGATGAAGGTTTTGGTCAATTTCTGTGATGCTGAATTATATTACAGACTGTGCCAGAACCCTTGTCATTGCGACGCATGGTAAAGTCGTATCGGAAATCTGGGGCCGGTCCCTCCCAACGCAGGGAGCCAGATGAAGGCTTCCAACGCGACACGGTCCGCGCGCCGAGGATGTCCACCATAAATAGGGCCCCGTCTGAGAACGAGGAAACGTCCTTTACTCCTGTTATCTTTCGCCCTCCATTAGCATCAAGGTAGGTCCAGTCTTCGACCCATAATCTGATCAGCTAAACCCCGGCTCAGAAGATGTGCACGAAAATCCAAACCGACAATGATCTTAGATGAGTTTTCATCCGACGACTCAGACTCCGGATCAGTGCCTATAGTCAGTGATGGCCGTGCTGTGTCTCCCCAAAAGATGGACGACGACGACGAAATACAGATTATATCTAATCCTAACATCCCTCCTCATGAACTGTTGAAGGACTTGCAGTACCTTAGGCCGGTTACTCGACTGCCATTTCTGCGACGTAACTTGCGGATTGGGTTTTACTTGGCTTGCAAAAGGACTGGCATCAAGACTGACATGCCACCCGAGTCGCTTGCACCGGAAGTCGATATTTTATATAGGATTCAGACATCGGAGCCCGATATTTCTCACTCTACAAAGATCCGCGGCTGGTGCTGCCCCTTCTGCACTCAGCACGATACTTTTAAGACGCAGCAAATGTTGCTGATTCACCTGAAATGGGATCATTCCGAGTTTGAAGTCGAGTGTCATCAGGTGTTCAATTTCTTTGATGCGCCTGTAAGTCGTGTTCCATCATCAAGCTGTAAACGTTGGTCATTCTCATTAGACAGACCGACTTCACTGGAAGTTGCTTCTGACTTTACCACGACGGTTTGTGTTCTGGTTGTTTTCATTACTCGCTTAACAGACAATTTCAGACCGGATAGTAATCCTACCTCAGCTAATGTCGTCGACAACGATACATCTGTAACTCGTCCCACAAATTTCGGTCTGGAAGACAGAAGACTACCAGCTGAGATCAATCTGTGCGTGTATCGTGTTACGCTCACACAGATCACTGAGCATTGTGCTCAGAAATTTCCCAGTCTCTGCCGCGCTTCCAAAGGATGAGACAATGACGGAAGCACTTGCATTCGAGCCACAAGACAGCCATGAAATAGCAGAACTTCCAGACGCCAGCGTTCATCTAGGACCGGTCGACGAAGGCACTCATGATGCTAAGAAATCAATCGCGGAACAGTCTCTTGTAGTCAAAGAAGCCCATATCGAGGACGCAGATATCGTGTGAGTCGACTCGTTGAGCTAGATTGTAGGATGCTTATGTCCAAAACTTTCAGTGCTCAAGTGCAAGCTGGAGTTTCGTCTCTGCGAATCGGCTCGCCAGTAGAATCAGATATTCCACCCTCATTCAAAACACCGCATGAATACGACTTTATGCGTCCGGCGATTAGGTATCCTTTCCTTCCGGTTCGATCCTACGATGGGGGAAATGACATTTACTATTCCTGTCGCCCCGGTGGCCCGCGAATCTACGATCTTCTTGGCGCGCTGTCGATGGAGAAGTTCGGCGTACTTGCCTGGGAAGTCATTGATCGTGAAGAGGAAATCTTTGAGCATGACAATTACAGGGATGAGCTCAAGGTGATGCAGGCACTATGGGCGAGGTGGATCAAGCTCAACCGGTAGGAGCATTGTCTAGTCAGAATTCCAGGCTGACGCTCGGCATGTAGGAATGTCTTCAACAAGAACAATGTTGACGGAGTAGAGGCTTTCGTAGATGAGTACTGGCGAATGATATATTATGCTGCTGGATGTGCCGCTTTTAGGCTATGGCTCTTAGTGGGTAGTACTTTCACGCCTACTACTTGGCCCTAACCTTCGCGTTGGTAGATGATGCTTGCCGGGGGGTACATATTGGGGATCGACGTGGCAGCAATGCTTCGCTATTATAAAGGGAAGGTTGACGCTCATGTTCGGGAAGCAGATTGTACCGAGATCGCCACCTAACTGTTCCATAGCGCTGGACTACAGGTTATCATTGTTGAATTAGTTAAGAATACAAAGCGCCTCCGTTACGACTACGAACGCGTCGACGCCTTCAGGCATGCTTCAATGATAAAGGTGTAGACGTTCTCTGTTTCAACGAAACGTCATGGAGTCCCAAGCAATCCAGCGAAGCATGCTTGAGCGTCATACTCCTGGTCTACCTTGGGCGTGTGCATGAGAGCGCGCCAATGCAAAATACAATGAGCTGAACTTGGCAAGTGATGTAATCACCAAAGAGCACCAACGACAGGCGGTTCATTGAAGGAAGAATCAAAAGATGCATTCAGTCCCCCGGATTGGCCCTTCTCTCGACGTACATTGAAGTAATACAGAAACTGAAATCATACGGAGTAGCAACAGTGATTTGGTATATGCTAACTAAGGGATATGTTTCCTCGGACACCTGCCTAACTTTATATCCGCCTCCGCCTCAAGGTCAAACGGCTCCAAAATCTTTGGAAGCCAATCCACCCACTGCTGCCTATACGGCCGCAGGCTCCTCGAGCAGAAATTCTTCGCCTTGACGTACTCCCAGTGACTGGGCATCCACGCCGCACACTCCCAGTCGATGATCGCTGTAATACGCCACCCATCGACCGTTTCCATCGCCATGATGTTGTGCGATGCAAAGTCGTTGTGGGTGAGCACGAGCGGGTGCGTGAGGGCATGAGCGGTGGGGACTGGTTCTGGATACGCGTCGACGGGTTTGCCGTGTCTGAGCTGTAGGTTCATGTGCGCCTCGTCGCGGAAGGGCCCGCTGAGATCACACCGATGGTGTAAACGATAGCAGAAGATGGGTCCACCTGTGACGGAGGCGATGGAGGACGCGTTATCAGGCCGTGGAATTGCACGTAGTTCTTTCATGTAGTCGTGTAGCTGACCGACGAGTCTTGCCTGCTCAATGGCAGGTAGGTGAGGGAAGACAGTGTCGAGCGAGACGCCAGGCATGCGCTCCATGATCATATACCTGTTCGTCCAAGCGCGGAATTGGAATAGCACCCTAGGCACTGGGATGCTAGTATGCGCGCTAATCAAGCGCGTAGTAGCGATATCTGCGTCGAGGCAGCGATCGCTATTGAATCTTTTCACATAGTATTTGCGATTCAAACCAGTCACTGTATTTACTGTCAGTCAGAAGCTATACTCTCAGGATATGACTCACATTTCCACAAGAAACGCACTAATCGTCGTCCATATGCCAAAGTATAGTTATAAATTCGGAAAAACCTTACGTACGCTCCCAGGAGACCGTGTTTCTTCACAAATTCAACAAGTTGCCTGTTTTCGCTCCATTGCGTACGTCGCTGGAACTGCTGGGGCCCCTCCACCAGAACATGACGGTTGAAGCTAGAGTCGATGGGATCAAGGTCATTCAAAGTCCGACTCAAATGATTCATTGATAATTGCTCAGCGGGGTGCAAAATAGTACTACAAACAGATTTCTTTTCGTACAGTCAGAATGATTTATCTTAAAACGTAGACAGATAATAGAGAGACCGGCGTGTGCACACTAGCCGTGAAGACAGTCAGATCAGCTGGATGTGAAATTTCCATTAAACGAGGCTCACTGCATCGTTTATCCTCCAAGTTCCAGGACGTAAACGGTATCAACCACCACCGCAGAAACACTTCCAGTCCCTAAGGCGTGTGCACGCACCAACGCCACGAGACGCTCATAAAAGCTATCGCGGTCCTGCAGATCCTTGGGCGGCGACTCAGAGAACCATCCCAAATTGTCAATCCTTTGTAACACTCTGATGACCCATTGCGCGCAGGACCATTCATCTCGGGCTAAAACAAGGGGTGTATCGCCCTGACCTGCATCCTGCTGGCGCAGGAAGTGCTCAACCACACTCTTAGCGGGAAGCAACGGGGGAAGCCTGACCAAAGCGATGAAGCTGGCGCTCTTGGTAAGATCAACTGGGCGATCCTCCGACCTGTGGTTCGTCTCCCAAGCGTCAGGGTCCGCACCAGCATCTACATCCTCCTCATCGGGTGTGCCCACTTGAAAAATGTCGACACGACCGTCGAGACGGTTCTGATTTTCAGGACGCGGAAGCGCTATCCCCCAGTGGAAAGAACCTTCCTCTGTGGCCCCCGGTTCATCGAACTCATAGAACGAAAGGTAGATAGGCGTGGCCATGCTTGCCATCTCCACTGCAAGTTGTTAGCGGGAAGCTTTGAGCGAAGTTATAAGGAGTGGCGCTAAAGCCTGTCGATGGCGACTGATAACACAGCGCGGATTATGAAGCTGTATACACTCACACAGTCCTGTTCGTTCCTGTGTTGGATGCCCCCACTTTCCACCTTCTCGTATCGCACTAGCACCGCAGCACGAGTTTGTTATTTATAGCTGGCTGATACGATGGACGAAAGCGGTCAAAAACTAGGATCTTCGCTCACAACGACCTATCTGCCGGACTGTCGAGAAATGTGATTGGTGCAGGAAGCCCGTCATGACCAGTGTTTGTGTGGCCTTTCCACAATTACAAGGACAGCCAAAAGGAGAAGAGCGCCACATAAACCTCTCAAAAGAAATGGTGCGTCTGTCGCGACTAAATAAATAATATTATCATCCAAATAAATGCTCGTGAAATATACATGTACACCTTCGTCTGCTAATGCGCCTTGTAGTACCTGCGCCTCTTCGCAGAGTTGGGCATACAGACGGTGTCATCCCGCCGTATCCGACGATCGAGAAACATCACAAGGATTGACTTAACCTCCATTGTGTGCATTCCACTCAGGAGTAGAGTAAATACGAATAAAAAGGTAGGAATGAGGCGACGTACCGTGTGGGACCGTATTGGCCTCCCGGGCTCAAATGGCGCAGCCCGACTTGACAAAGTCGAGGTGGCTGGTGGGGCAGGCGACGGTGTCAATGAACTGGTATTCGAAACACTGGCCTTCAATGATGACTGCGATGGGGGTTCTGCAACACGATAGGCGTCTTGTGATAATGTAACGAAGAGGACCTCTGCGCATGGCGTGGCGGGCTGCTCCACGGGCCTGTCTGTACGGGATATGTGCGGTACGCATCCTCGCTGTATCCTCGTATGGTTCATGCGTCAACCCCGCCTGCATCTCAATCTCAATCTCCAGCTCGATCGCCTTGAGCTGCTCCTCCAAATCCGGAATCGTCGAGGTCTCCATCTTGTCCTTCTTGCCCTGCAGACGCTCCAACTTGTTTGTCATGCTACTGAGCTCGCTGTTCAAGCTGTCGATTCGCTTTGGCTCCTTCTCTGCCTCGGTCTCTCGAGCCTTTTGAACGTGTTCCGCCTCTTGCTGAACTCTCTTCAACTCTTCCTCCTTAGCCTCGCCCTGCTTGATAAGGTCTGGCATTCCAACCTCAATCTCCGTGGCCTGCTGATCAATCTCCCGCAACGATGATTGGGCGCGTTCAACGGATTCCTGCAAAGCAAGGACCTTTTGCTTTGCGCGATGCTCGACTGCGGCGTGCTTCTCGGATGCTCTCTTGAGCGTCTCGATTTCGGAGCGTACGTTGGCATCCGCGCATCAGCGTCATGCTCCTGGTCTACCTTCTGCGTGTGCATGAGAGCGCACCAATGCAAAAATACAATAAGCTGATGTAATCGCGAGCGAATTCGAGGCTCCCAAAGCGCACCAACGACAGGCGGTTCATTGAACGAAGAACCAAAAAATGCATTCAGTCCCCGGATTAACCCTTATCTCGACGAATAAACTGAATAAATAGGTACCTCGAAGGAGTAATCTGGTATACTAACTAAGGAATATGTTTTCTCGGACACCTGCCTAACTTTATATCCGCCTCTGCTTCAAGGTCAAACGGGTCCAAAATCTTTGGAAGCCAATCCACCCACTGCTGCCTATACGGCCGCAAGCTCCTCGAGCAGAAATTCTTCGCCTTGACGTACTCCCAGGGGCTGGGCATCCACGCCGCACACTCCCAGTCGATGATCGCCGTAATCCGCCACCCATCCGCTGTTTCCATCGCCATGATGTTGTGCGATGCAAAGTCGTTGTGCGTAAGCACGAGCGGGTGCGCGAGGGCATGGGCGGTGGGTACTGGTTCTGGATACGCGTCGACGGGTTTGCCGTGTCTGAGCTGTAGGTTCATGTGCGCCTCGTCGCGGAAGGGCCCGCTGAGATCACACCGATGGTGTAAACGATAGCAGAAGATGGGTCCACCTGTGACGGAGGCGATGGAGGACGCGTTATCAGGCCGTGGAATGGCACGTAGTTCTTTCATGTAGTCGTGTAGCTGACCGACGAGTCTTGCCTGCTCAATGGCCGGTAGGTGAGGGAAGACAGTGTCGAGCGAGACGCCAGGCATGCGCTCCATGATCATATACCTGTTCGTCCAACCGCGGAATTGGAATAGCACCCTGGGCACTGGGATGCTAGTATGCGCGCTAACCAAGCGCGTAGTAGCGATATCTGCGTCGAGGCAGCGATCGCTATTGAATCTTTTCACATAGTATTTGCGATTCAAACCAGTCACTGTACTTGCTGTCAGTCAGAAGCTATACTCTCAGGATGTGACTCACATTTCCACAGGAAACGCACTAATCGTCGTCCATATGCCAAAGTATAGTTATAAATTCGGAAAAACCTCACGTACGCTCCCACAAGACCATATTTCTTCGCAAACTCAATATGGTGGTTGTTTACGCTCCATTGCGTACGTCTCTGAAACTTTTGGGGCTTTTTCCAGGTGAACATGATGGTTATAGCTAAGAGTCGATGGGATCAAGGTCATTGAAAGTCCGATGGTTCTCAAAGCCTGGAGTCGCAGAAATGATAACAACCTCAAGTACTAGTACAGCTTTGATTTCTCTTCTTATGATTTATAGTTACAACTTTGACAAGGATTCCAGGTAGAACGCGCTAGGCATAATAGTAAAAAAATCAGTCGGGATGGTTCCACTCCGACATACGTTAATCGCCTACATTGCCGCGTCATCATCCTTCAAGTGCCAAGACACAGACACCATCAACCTCCACCGCAGCTACATTATCGGTCTGCAGGGCGTGCGCCCGCACCAAAGACACGATGCGCTGATAAAACCTATCGCGATCCTGCAGATCCCTCGGTGCCGCCCCGGCAAACCAACCCAAATCGTCAACTTCTTGCAGCCAGCTTGCAGCGTCCTGATCACCCATTGCGCACAGGACCATTCATCCCGGATTGAAACAAGAGGCGTATTTCCTTGTCCTGCATCCCGAACCACCAGGAACTGCTCAACCTCGCCCTTTGGGGGCATCAATGGGGGAAGCTCGACTAGAGCGATGAAGCTTGCGCTCTTAGTCAAGTCTACTGGGCGATCCGCCGTCCTGTGATTCGCCTCCCAAGCGTCAGGGTCTGCCCCGGTCTCTACGTCCTCATCGTCAGGTGTGCCCACTTGGAAAATGTCAACTGGGCCGCTGAGACGATTCTGATTTTCAGGACGCGGAAGCGCTATCCCCCAGTGGAAAGAACCCTCCTCTGTGGCCCCCGGCTCATCAAACTCATAGAACGAAATGTAGATAGGCGTTGACATGCTCGCAAAAGCAGCTGGTCGGAAGATTGGAGCAACAAGTTGTGATGAGAGGCGCTAAAGCCTGTCAATGGCGCAGCACGGATTATGAAGCTGTATACACTCACACAGTCCTGTTCGTTCCTGTGTTGGATGCCCCCACTTTCCACCTTCTCGTATCGCACTAGCACCGCAGCACGACTTTGTTATTTATAGCTGGCTGATACGATGGACGAAAGCGGTCAAAAACTAGGATCTTCGCTCACAACGACCTATCTGCCGGACTGTCGAGAAATGTGATTGGTGCAGGAAGCCCGTCATGACCAGTGTTTGTGTGGCCTTTCCAAATTTACAAGGACAGCCAAAAGGAGAAGAGTGCCACATAAACCTCTCAAAAGAAATGGTGCGTCTGTCGCGACTAAATAAATAATATTATCAGCCAAATAAATGCTTGTGAAATACACCGCCAAAGTAGGTACAGACATCAGCCACATGGCTGAATTACATGATGACCAGCATTTCGTGGCGGGTGGGGACAACATGCAGACAGGTGTCTGACAGCATTTCAATCAGCCCATCTAAGCCAGCTGGTAACCAGCATTTAGAAAGCTGTCAAATATATATTGAAATAGGTAGGTAGAACCCATCGGGAAATGTATATATTGTGTGGTAGCTACATGTCGGAATTGTCTGTTGCATATGCGGAAGAAGTGTTAGAGTCGGAATCATCAAGTACAATCTCGGTTGTGTCACCCAGATCTGCCATCACTTCCTCGTCCTCGAAATCAATGTCCTCTGCGCCCTCTGTCAGTTTTTATGACTTCCGCACAGTCCTACGGGCACATTCCTGTGCCGGCGGTGGACGATGAGCCCTTGCATCTCCATCACAAACAGTAGCACCTTGGTTCATCTTTCCCCGCTTCCTTGCCTTCCCACCACCTTCATCTTGAGTTGCCCTCCGCTGTTTCTTCTGCCCCGTTGTGGCAGAAGTGGTCTGATCCTTTTTTGAAGCCTTCTTGTTCACATAACGCTCTCATAACAAGTAAGCGAGCTTGTCATGTAGCACGTGAGGATTATCAATCAGAGGAATAGGTGCCGTTAAGTGGTGAGGAAGTGATGTCTGAATGAGATGTGTGTTATGAAATGCGTGCAGGTTGATAAAATATTGGTCCAGGACATTATGTTCAATGAAATGTTTGACTTAAGAGGTTTTGAGTCGTTCCTGCTTCTTGGCTCGGCAACCGGTTGCGGCATAGCGAGCAGAATCACAGTCATGCTGGGTATTGAATTTAAACCAAAGACACTAAGAAGAGATGATGATAAAACTGTCTGCGGAAAAAACTGTCCAAGTTACCTTTATGGATATGATGAGGGATGTCTTTTTGTCATCCCGTCTAGTCAGGACGGGCATGCCGTACGTCTTGTTGCGTGAGTTGGACACTTGATAAAGATCAACGACGACAATTGCATTGGGAGTTGCAGGAAGAACAGATTGATAGATGCTGAGATACGCCCAACAGTGATATTCTTGAAGAAAATCCAACGTGAATACAGATAACAGATGAAGGAGAAAACACACTTCTGTGATTGAAGACTTGAAGAACACCCAGGAATTAATGTAGCATTCCTCATTGGATGACGACACGGTGTAGCGACCCTCATACCAACGAGACTTGGGCCTATACTCATGATAATTTGATGCCATGCCTGAGCCGCAGGCGTAGCTCTAAGACAGTGCTCGGGTCGTGTTGCAGTCTTTGGCGGCAGCGGGCATAGCTTAATCAATGCTGACAATTCCAGTCTTAATTAACAGTACGGGGCAAGAAATATAAGACGTACCAATCATAAGGGGCTTTGGCTGCATCCACCCCATTAACTTCTGAAAAACCGGCTGTGCATGTATGAAGTCCAGTACTCCAGTACCTGCCTGAACCTATTCACACCCGTCGTCTAATGGCCACCAACCGCCTATAAGATGATGCTTCAGGCCTTCTTGATTGGCTAACTGGACAGCAATGTCGCGACTAGGTGCAAGGTGATTAGAGAGTATCAAACAGTAACGGAAAACTGCATTGAATGCTTCAGAAATCTCTGTGGCAACGCTAACCAGAGGGCCAAACGATCGGATATCCTCCGGGAGGTGAGCAAGAAGGTGAAGCTTGATCTTGGAGATGATTTTTGATGGATCACGTTTAGCAAACATATCAAGTACGTTTGTCGCGGCAACCTTGACATCAGCCTGTTGAATTAACATCAACAAGCAATCAACAGATGGTAGACATACATACTAGATATTGATTTACATTTTGAATTGCCGGAATCCAGAGTAGAGCACCAAGCTCGCCTACTGCTTTCCACACAGGGAACTGATCATCTGTTACTAGGCCCCGCAAATGAAATATGATGGTCTGAATCATAGTCTTGAATTGTCATCCGATCAAAGATCTCGCATACTGCATAATGTATTCCGACCATATAGCATGAATGGAAAGTCCATCAATATTTGTCAACTGCAGATGAAGCGCAAACATCTGCTTTTGCGAGGCCGACCATTGTGTGTGCAAGCTGTGCCATATATACTTTACAATACCCAGCAGTATGGTATGCAAAATCTCCACTGGCGTATCCTTTGTGGGATCAAAACCTGACGACAATCACATAAGTTGTATTTACTAAACACAGTACGGAAGACATACTGTCCATGATCAGAAAGCTGTTATAGATTGTGTCGCAGTTATCAAGTGTCCATTGGATGAGCTCAGCCTTGATTTCACTATCAGACTTTGTATTATCCTTTGATGCCTTAATTTCATGAAAACGGTTCAGGAGATATTGGATCCAATGCTGCGTGTACGCATCCTTCACACCCAAGGAGGTTTGGGACTCTTTAATTGGTTTTGCTATACCACTACATGCCATTCGTACCTGTTTCTCAAGTTCAGCGAGAATTCCCTCCTTTATACGAGGTTTTCCTGCCTATGAGCATATTAGCTAACATCTATTAGAAGGTCAAGATGTCAACCTACCTCAAACAGCGTGTGAATTCCATTGTTCTTGCGCTTTGAGGCTTAACTACCACCAATCTTGCACTTACGACACGGAAAGTTACCCTTGGCGCCGATGTGTCCACAGATCTCGCTCTGCATTGGGTTATCCGAGGGGCCAGCATGTGGAACAATGGAAAATCATGTTGTTGAGCCGGTGGAAGTGTCGCAGACTTGAACAGGTGCCGTCTGAGTGGTTCTAATGAAATCAAGTCAGTCTAGACAAAGCACAATATAATAAGATCCTGCTAGGACAAACACTGAAATAGCATTGAATTCAGCAAACTGTTTGGTAATTGTTGCATTTGGAGATAACAAGACAAAATGAACATGATACTCTTGCTGGAGGAGCTCACGCGGCAAGTTATGGTGCGTTATATATGCATTCCAGTGCTTATTCCACAATTTGGAGCGATTACCAGATACATCGTCACCAAAGTAATTGACAAACAATGTATACAAAGGATCACCACCTGCAATAACGCACTTAGAATTAGGCATACACGCTGGATTGGGAGTTTCATGCTTGGGAGCTGAATCTACAAGTTACAAATAAGAATATTGATCTGTCTGGAAAGAGAGAACACAACCTTTCCATCGAGGAATCCGTCCTTTGTGTTCTAAGTCCAGATAATTCAAGGCCAAGTCTTTGGCAGCAACAAGAGTAATCTGCTTGTTGATGTATGCCGAGTTCTACGACTTCATAAATTCAATCTCAGACGTTGAAGAGCAAAATCACTTACACTGGCAACATTGGTCTCAACAAGCATGGCATCAGCATAGACACTTCCTTTGAAGGTTACCCATCAAATTGGAATAATCTTCCGTCCATTGTGAAGCTCGGCGACTTCATTGACGTAGAAATGGCAATTGCCTGCATCATACATGGGGCTGAGGAGGTCAAGATCCATGGTACATCACCACTTTTTGGCGTGCCAAACCTCGCGAACAATGCCATCTTCAGGAATTTTGGGGTAAACATGAATGTGCTTGCATATTGTAGGGTTTGCCTAGTCCTGTTTGTGCGAGTCAGTACCTGTACCTGTACTGTTTTGATAAAGGAGTTATACCTTTGCAATCAGTGTATGGGGGTCATTGAGAAAGTAAATGTTGCCCAGTGCGGACTCGCAAGGAACGGTTGATATGGAGCAGCTGGCGCGAAGTGCCTTCTGTACGTTCCTCAAACAATCAAAGGACGGGACATTGTGGGCTCCACACTCTTTCAGAACAAGCAGGAAGACACGCATGAGAGAGTTGGAGATGCGCAGATGCGCCAAATTATCCATTGTGTTGAGAAGGAACATCTGCATGCTAATCAGTACTCAAAGCATGGGATTTGGGGCAATACACACCGTCCTTGAGTCATAGAGAAAGTAGTTTGAGTTCGTCTTAAAACCATGTTGAATAATTTCTGGAGACAGTGCTTCAAGTTCTATGTTTGGCTATGTTAGCAAGAGCATGGAAATAGAAATATAAATGTGCCATGTTCCATCATGATCTCTGCTAGCATGTTGTCGTCTTCCTCTTCATCCTCTAATGCTTGCGGCTTATCACCCATTCCCAGCGCAGCAGCAGTTGCCTTGGCATTTCAGAGCCCAAACTCGTCGATTGCTTGCTGTAGCTTCTGTTTGTAGGATGTCTCATTCCTCTTCGCCGTATCAAACACGAAGTCGCATTCGTTATATGAGTAGGAGTTGAAGATATGTTCAATTTCTTGGCAAGGTGCATTTTCTGCTCGCTGGTTGATACCGTTATTGGAAGCTGACAATCCACGTTGTCCAGTGAATCGAGTGGATGCTGCTATATGCGCATCTAAACGTTGGCGCTTGGCCTCATTCTTACGTTGAGCGGCTACTCGGGATTCCTCTTCTATGGCGTCAGCTTGCGCCTGAGCCGCCGCTTTGATGTGGCCTTTTGACCACAGATGTCGGTCAGACTTGTCTGCTAATACCCACTCTCGCGATGACTTGTCAAATGGTGGTACACCAGGTCCATGACAGAGGGTGCAGAATACATGCGACTTGAGATGATTAGCCACAAGATCTATGGGGTAAGTTATGAGTTTGCTTTTAATCCTAGTCTCCTTACTTACATTCTGGCAAGGTCAAATTCTTCTCATTGTTCTTTGTTCGAGGCATGAGTTTGCTTACAACGGGTTTCTGCCGTTTGTGATTGGCATTCAAGACGCCGCACTGTTTGGCAACAGCACTGCTCTATTTGCCCGTGCAATTCTCTCCGCTGATCCTTCCTTGAAATCCAACCACATCCATGTCCTCCCGAGCAAGCTCTCCACCCTTCGATGACAACAACAACTTCGGTGATGTCTTCAATGCAATGTTGTCCTTCTCCCCAGTCCATCCTACTCGCAATATTGGTTGCGACAACGACAACAACGAAGATGCTGAGCGGGACGCAGGCGAAAATCCGGCCAACCGCAGTAGTTCCACGACGAATGATTCTGCTCAGCCATCAAACACTCCCGCCTTCAATCCCAACCTTGTTCAAGCTGTTAAGCGGTATGCTGCCCAGAAGAAACTCCGCACCGAGCAGCAAGATGAGATTGATATCTTCATCAAGATATGATCTTTGCTTCAACAATATAGCACTGACTTCTCTGTTCTAGGACACTGCAATCATGCGAGAATCCAAGCTTTTTGTCTTGGAACGAGTATTTTCAACCACATTGACAAAATTGTTGTCAGCCAGCCACCTTTCAAGGTCTCCAACAAGCTTGAGGTATGTGTTTGTTTTGTTTATGCTATACAGGCTTATATCTGATGCAGAAAAATATCAATGTATATGCTGTTGCCATCCTTCTTTCAGCCAAGATTAGCAGCTACAAGGGTGCCATTGTTACTAAGCTCTTAATGGTACTTTCATTGTATACTCTTCCTTCCGGTAGGCGGCTCATTTGATGTCTACAGGATATCATCAAAAAGTTTTGATTCAATCTTCCTCCCAACTTTGAGCGCTTCTCAACCACCATTGGCAAAGTGAAAGCCTGTGCGCGAGATGCGCTGACTCAAAAGCGTTCCAAATTCAAAAAGCTCGTATATCTTCGCCTCCAGTCCACCTTCGACTCGTCTGATAAACAGTATTTAGCTTTCTGCAAGCGTTAATGAGACAGTCAAGGGTGGAAAGCCTTAACGGCTTCCAGACAGTGATAGCAAGCACATCTATGACACAATTACGGTTCCCCTGTGCTGCCGTATTGCTCTCATGGTATGCTTTCCTTCCTGTGGCATTGAGTGTGGAGCTGATATTTATTGTAGCGGAAGACATTCCTTAAGACACCTGGCGGGGATTTTTGGGACAAACTCAACTCTTGACTCGCCGACATTCACGACAAGGCTAAAGGAAACACGGTGCAAGTCGTGAAGTACGTCTTCTTTCCATCAACCCTGTTTTGCTTCTCATGTGCTCTCCAGGGCTTTTTAATACATTCTCAAGAAGGACCGCAAGCAGTTTGAAACCTGTTCAGAGGGTGATGAGGACACCGGGGTCATGGATGAGGTTGACAGATTTCAGGAAGCGGTTGACAACATTATTTGTGCTACAGCAATGAATACTGCCAGCTTGGCACAGCCCGCCACCAGGGCTGCTGCACCTGCTACTACCGTGTCAGCTACCTTGTCTGCTGCTCCGTCGTCGTAATACTTGTATATACCTACTGTTGGCAATCCACTTCTTGTTCATCTCCTTCCCCCGTACAATCTGAGGTGATTCAATAACTGTAGGCTATATTGTAAGCACCGGGCACTGGGTAGGTAGAGGAATTCGAGTATGACAGTGCTAAGCCATGTATATTCTGGGATAATAGTATGTGGCTACAGCCATGGGCACTGGAAACTGTGTCAGGCATCAACCAGATACAGGTGGGTACGCCATGGACCTATTTCGCCCCAAACCTGGTTGACAGCTGGTGATCGAGCCGCGCACATTATACAGCGTTATGCTGTCAACCTGTCATCCTCATGTGGTGGCCATGTGAGCGTGCTTTGGTGGTGTATACATGTACACCTTTGTCTGCTAATGTGCCTTGTAGTACCTGCGCCTCTTCACAGAGTTGGGCATACAGGCGGTGTCATCCCGCCGTATTCAACAATTGAGAATCATCACAAGGCTTGCTTTAACCTCCATTGGGTGCATTCCACTAAGAAGTAGAATAAATATCTACAATACAATAGACACTTGGGCGGGGTAACTGCACTGCCACAATTAAAGGGTCCTTTATTTACCTAAGCAACTCTCACGCGTGAACCTGGCTTTCCTTCTCAGCTGTTTGCTGGGTTATGGGACTTTTTCAGCGATCTCTGTTCCCTTTTCGGCACGCAACACCAATTCGAGTCATTTGCCTCTGCTCACCGTCTGCCCGGTTGCTCACTGGCTCTTTGCACGGTCTGTGCTTCTCAATTGTTTGGTATGTCATACATCTCCGTTATTTTGATTTTTTTCCAATCCGTTTATAGATTTTACCTCTATTTTGGTCTCTCTGCTGTGTTTTTGCATGTTTTTTTTGCACTTTTTTGATTTTCTACAGGCTGCTAACCATTATTTTAGGTCCCTGTACACATCTCATCTCTCTTTTGTGGTTCTTGAGAAACACCAGCTCACTTTGTGGCTTCTTTGGTGCTACTAAGTGTGCTGTCCTCTGAGTTCTGATGTCCAAGACGTCTCCATCCGTGAAGTCTCCCCCTGGCCAGTTCAAATTCTACTTTTGGGTAGCGATACTGTTTGCCGGTTGACCAGAGTCCTCTCACCTGGGGTGATATTCAGGAAGATTGGTGTGGCAGTGCTTTTGAGCGCATAAGTTCCCCACCGTTGACGCTCCAATACTATTGCTGCTTACGTCATATTTGGTCCGTGATACAATACAAGGGTGGCCAGCAGTGGTAGTCCATTTGAGTAACTTAGTGCCTTGACTGTTGGTACATGTTGAGCTCTTCCACTACCATAGTTAGTGCTCAGTCCGTGTCGGTGTGCACGTGCTGAGTGCAAGTAGCTTTTCTTTCCCACATTGCCTACAAGATCTTTGTACAATGTATGTTTAATTACTTTAATTTCAGATTTCATCATGCAAACCCCAACAGATGAACATCAGCAGATGGACTGGACTCCTCAGACACCGGAGCGTGCCGCTAAGCGAGATGCAGAATATTGGCATAGAGAGGCTCAAATAACATCCCCTTCTGTTCATCATTGTAATATACCACGTCCGATGCCAGATCCTGCTGTGCCTTTACCACGCATGCAACACCCTCCTGCACATATGATCAATGGCATGAGGGTATTATCACCTCCTCCTCTCTGTCATGGCCGTGGCCAATCACCTTGTCAAGCTCCTTAAAACACTTCAGGTGAACAACCTCTTCGTGACCACCTGAGGAACAAACCAATATAGGTGTTCACCTTCACCTATCCAAGGGTGCCAATCAGCAACCTTATAATCTACCGACTGCAGGCAAGATTGCTGCTGTGATGCCTGGAAATGGTACAGAGGACAACATAAAAACAGATCAAGATATTGTTTTGCATATGCAAGGAGGTGGACTTTGTCGAATCAGTCAACTCAATCCAATGTCTTCCCCTCTCCATTATGTGCTTCTTTTTCCCAAAGGAGACTTAGATTGGGGTCCGGATTTGAAGCTACAAACTACTAAGCGTAGTGCACAAACATCTCAAACACGGTTGACGCAGGCAATGTACATTGCTTATCATATTCATTCATGTATTGGCAATCAAGATCGAGCACTCTTTTTGGCAAGACACCTATTTCAGCAGTACATTGTTGATGCATGGGCTTTGACCAAGCAGAACCGTCTCAACTGGGTTCACAATAATCAGTCAACAATTTGCTCCAAGTTGTATAAAGGCGTGGCAGACACTTTACACAATGGAGATGCCGATATGGCACAGACTGGCAAGGTCACTGTTCTACCCTCTATGCATCAGCTCTACCAGGACTCTATGGCGATCTGTTGAGCATATCAAAAGCCTGACATCTTTCTTACCATGACGGCAAACCCCAATTGGCCTAAAATTCAAGATGCTTTGATGAAAAATAATAATGGGAATCCTTTGCAGACAGCAGCAGATTGGCCTGATATCGTTGCATGTGTCTTCAAGATCAAAAAGAACACTTTTCTTAAAGAAGTCCGAGAATGACTTTTTGGTCCAGTTTAAGCATTGATTCATACAATCAAGTTTCAAAAGCGCCCTCAGTCCCTCTCATAAAATATGTATACCTGCAAATGCAGATTGTTTATGCTGCGCTCAGATTCCGGACAAGGATTTGAATCCTGTGCTATACAATGTCGTGACAACTTGCATAAATCATGAACCATGTGATCATTGCTGCAAACCAGAGGGAGCTACTGCATGCCAAAAGAACTATACAAAGGACTTTTGCAAAGTTACTACTTTTAGTGGTGATGGCTATCCCAAGTTGAAGCATCCACGCAAGGGTCCTACTTTCGAAGGTCCCGTCAGGAATGGCATCTCCTATACCTACACCAATCACAATATCGTGCCATATAATCCTATCTCCTTTGTCGCTATAGATGTCACATTAACGTGGAGGCATGCGTTTCTGTGATGGCTGTGAAGTACATTCACAAGTACATCTACAAGGGCCACGACTGTACTACACTGAAGCTTAGCTCTCACCAAGATTGCAACAAAATTAAAGAGTACCTGGACTCCCGCTATGTGTTCGCCTGTGAAGTGTGCTGGAGAACATTTGAATTTGATCTGCATAAAGAGGAACCCAATATCTATTGATTGGCCATACATCTACCCAAAGAGCAACGGCTTTACTTTGAGGAGGATAAATCTCCTGCAGCGGTTATTAAATGTGCTTTAGCTAAGGATACCACTTTAACAGGCTACTTTAAGCTAAACGCAAGTGCACTGGGTCCTGATGCATCTAAATACATGTATCAGGATATTTCTCAGTATTTTGTCTAGAACAAACGGCAAAAAGTATGGACAGCACACCAACGGTCTGGCACAGCAATAGGCATCATTGGCTGCATGTATTAGGTGTCTCCCACATTAGGCAAACACTTCTATCTATGATTGCTGTTAACAGTAGTCAAAGGTGCCACCAGCTTTGAACATTTACGCACAGTTCATGGTACCTGTCATCCTACATTCAAAGCAGTGTGTGCAGCATTAGGACTTTAAGCACACAAACTATAGAGCTTCCACCATCTATGCGCCTTGACACCAATTCCGTTGAAGGTCTTATTAACTATGTCTATCCTGCTATTGATTTGCATTATTGGCGGGAAAATGACTTCTTTCTTGACCAATCCATTTTATGCGCCAAGAATGACAATGTTTGCAAAATAAATATAAATATTCTGGCAAAGTTTCCTGGAGAAGCGCAGACCTACTTTGCATCCAACCGAGTTTTGGAGGACAAAAACACTATGCACTACCCTCCCGAAGTACTGGCCAGCTTTACTACTGTCACTATTCCAGATTCCGAGTTAGTGCTGAAGAAGGGTGCTCCATTAATGTTGTTGATGAATTTGGCACCAGCAGATGGACTCTGCAACGGAACCCGCATGCGTCTTTTGGATATGGGACATTGTGTTCTCAAGTGCCAGATCATGGGTAGTGAAAAGCGCGGGTCCGGGTTACCTGCCGGGTACGGCTCAGCTGTCGGTCTGATCACCCGTTACCCACCTGCTTACCCGCTTAAGATGATTGTGCTGTGGCGCCGGCTGCACAGCTCAAATTATTTAGGTTTTGCCTTCGTAAACAAGAGTAACATTGACTGTAAATAAACCCTGTGCACACGATGGGACAACTACATCCAAACTATCTTCTACCCATTCAACTGTTCCCGTCACCATTGCCCATCTCTATCCCCCCTTATGGCTCTGGACGTTGATACATCGCGCAAGCAACAAGCCTTGGGGTCTCCTGAGGGCTCTCAATGATCTGTACACTCCCTCCTATCTCAGGGAGTCAGCAATGTCAAGAAAACTATCAAAAAGGTCAAAAAAGGGGTTACCCGTGCTGTGAGCCTTCTTCATTCTCGCAGTTGCTCCTTCTCCCCCCCTCAATCCCCGTCTCGCTCATCCAATGCTTCTGGTAATTATCTGCCATTGCTTTGGTAAGTTACTTCGGATGGAGGTAGGCTTTTTATACCACTTACTCTTCCGTACCTGAAACATCAACAGTGTCCTTGTTCCACTTCAATCCCACCACGTTCAGCCAACACAACAACAATGATGATGTCCAGGAAGTTCCTGAGTCATTCTCGCGCCGCTCTATAGCCCAATCCGTCGTCAACAAGCCCATCGACATTGCAACTGATGACAGTGAGGCTCCTTCTGGGGATGATCAATCCGAAGAAGCTAGCGGTGAAGAGTCCGATCCAGAGCCTCACGGTTGTCGTGGCAAGCCCATTGCCGTCCAAAAGCGCGGTGGTGCCCGTCGTCCAAGCCCAAAGCGAAATGCTTATAATGTCCTTGGAAAAGGTATGCATTCATCTATTCATAAACAGTTAGTATCTGACCTAAGCTTAGGCAAAGGAAAGGCTTCATCACCTGGTGCTCGTCGTCACTCTAGTTGGGCCGCTAAGCCCTCTGAGAAAGGTAGGTTCAATCTCCTGCTTCGTTATTGTCAGTTTTCTAACTGTAAGGTAGCTCGACAGCCATCACCTACCGGATCCCCCAAACCTGCCCCTACTCGCAAGAAGAAGACATCACCGTCATGCAAGTCCCGAGCCAAAAAAATAGCCAAGACATCAACACATACAGTCGACCTTTCCTCCCTCCCCAAGGCAGCAAATATCGCTAACAGTACCAATGAGGAAGAAGGTAGAACTGATCTCTGTTATACAAAGTCAGTTTTTGAAACAAAATTACAGCCCAACAAAGAACTCGCACCTTCACTTGTCGCTCCGCTGTCTTTGGGTTCTATGAGCCGGACATTGGTTTGGTTTATCGCAATACCAATGCCGGTAAGCAGGTCCCGCACTACTCGTTCCAATGCTATAAGTGTTGTGGGTGGGTCTATC
>JADNYV010000579.1:0-21224 GCA_015501055.1 Mucidula mucida | reverse complement strand
AAGCACCATACAGTGTCTATCTTCCTCTTTGGCTTGCATAATCACGCTCAAGCACCAGTACACCAACGAAGGAGCTGTCAGGGTTGCCAATTGGCTGCGCAACATCATGTGTGCGCAGCGAATGCCATCAAACGTCTATCTCCTCAACTACGACCACGGTGCTTCTGGTCATGGGCGCTTATTGGCAGTACCTGCTAGTGCTCGCTAACATTCTGGGTTCTGTTCGCTGCACCCAACTCCCTTTCGTATACCGGCGGCAACGGCCGAAGACGATTGGGATCTGAATCGCCCTCCTAACCCTAACGCTACCGGGCATCTTACTTTGATACTGTTCACTCTTTCCTCCAGCACTGGCCCAACACAAGATACAGAAATGGTGAGCCTATCTGCATGGAATAACTCACCGTGCTGAATACTTTGTATAGGTCATAACATTGTTCCCGGAGTCGTCCCCGTCGGTACACTTCTTTACCATGGCGGTCGGACGAACAGATACCCACTGAACCGCAGTGGGCGGCGACAGATCCGGAGCACTCTTACGCGTTCTGTCGGGGCTCGGTCGAGGAGGGCTGCTGGCAGCTAACACTCTCCGCCACTCGACCCCTGAACGTGCTATACTTCGATGGAAGCGCCGCGGCCAAATTGACAGACGGCCCACTGCAAACACAGGATATTGTGGCTTGGGGGGAGATCCGTCCAGAAATGATCCGCGAAGAGTATACGCGAATAGACGCGTTATGCACTTGGGGACGCAGATTTGGTGTTGATGGGTTCGTGAGGTCAGTACTACACGGTTCTTTGCAGTGCTGGGTTATACCTGACAACGCGTTTGTCTTGACTTAGAATGGAAATGGACTTGTGAGTACGCCTAGTGGTCTCTTGTGTGTAACCCGTCAAGTTCTTATTTGTTTGCACAGTGAGATAATGATCTGCGATTTCACGGCAGGACTCGAAGTTGTAACATTGTCCCATCTCACTTCAGACAAGCCCGCATTTCCCGGCCCTCGCTGGCCTGGTCGTAAACCGACGTATGACATCGACTCTCCCGTTGATACTTTAGATCACTCTGTCGAGGCATTCGAGGTCTTACACTCCGGGTCTTGGCATAATCTCTATCCTGGAGAGACACGTATTCAGCTCGATCTTGCACGTTTGGTGTCATTTTATGATACCGCGCTTGTACCCAGCTTAATGGCACAGCGCCTCGGGCAGAAGCGTTATGGACACCAGCTCGGTGCTATCACGCCCGGGGATATTGCTGCTGTCATGGAGCGCGTCGAGAGGGCTGTTCACACGCCCCATGGCGCAGGCTGCGGCGTAGATTGGTCGACCCTACTTCACACAGTTGCCGAACGATACCAGAACCGACTCGAGATGATCCAATATCTTTTGAATTCCTCCGATACCGGTGAAAATGTGATGAAGAAGGTGCAGACTCAATTGGACGTCATGGTCCAGCCTTACAGATTACATTCCGTCGCAGTCCCGACATCGGCACTTTCTGACGATCTTTCATGGAGCTCGCCAATATACGAGCTCTGTGCGACGACCCACACGAAGCATATCCATTCCTCGTCGACATTGCTTGCGCTCATGACCGAATCGGAACACCTTCTTCTTCGCGCCATAGACGAGACAAATAGAGAGATTTGTCGCGTCGTGACACGGATGTGGGCTGAAGGTGCTCGGGCTGTCGGTGCAGTCGATCACGATTCTGTACTTGTTTACTGGCGAGTTCAACTTGTTGCGCTTATGGAATGGCTAGACTGGAGCGCATGGATTAAGTGCGATCCTGCATGTAGCGTAGAGGTTTGTCATCTTTTTTGAGCTGAACGATAGTTCATCGTTTAATCGCTTGCGTAGGAAATGTGCTACCTCCCTACCTGGCCATTCTTTGGACGGACTCATCCGCATAGCCCTGGTGGCGGAGGACATGGAGGTCCGGGAGGTCCAGGCCATCGGCCTCATTCTCCTGGACATGGAAAACATCTTACTGACGGAGGTATTGACGATGGGTGGGAACGACCCCAACCTAAATGTATCCGGCGCGTAGAGCCATATTCATTCTAGACTTTTTGTGCGTCACATGTTTTATTACTGCTTCCTCCGACTTGGTGTCAATGGAATAGAGATCCAGTGATTGGGAGCACTGTCTGGTAGCAAATAGCTGGAAGCAGATCAGTGAAGTGGCTAAGGTCTGGCAGAGCGATGAAATTCCACTGAGTCACGAGTGTATGGGAGGCCCTTGAAGTTCAACGCGTATCTGCATTTGCCTTGAGCTCTTGCCTTCAATTCGTTTATCGATTGAACCTGACCTTATCTTCCAATTGTTAGGGCTAGGTGGGCTGCCTGGACGAGAACCAGGAATATCGTAGAAGGTAATCGTGGACCACATGGTTGCAACAGAACGGCGACGGTTGGTTCAATAGGCGATGTTCGTGCGCGTTTATATAGACGTTGGTGGATCGTAAGAAGAAAACTCTCAGGAAGTGATCATTGGAAGGCTCAGGTGTAAGTACCCAAAAATTTGCCCCAAAGTCCACGGATATTCGGTGGGCGTACCAGCTGGTCGGGCGAGCATGGCGTACGGCTTCCGTGTTACTGTTGAGATAACGGGCCCGGTGAAGGCCCGATTAGAAAAGCGGCTTGCAATCGCGCTATTCGGTTGGAAGGCTCGTGTTAGGGCAAACCGATGCCCTACCACGGTGTAATCACCTCATACTATTTGTACTACCTACATTGTACTAGAGAATTCTGAATCCTATGTCTCTACTAAGCAATGAGTCAGCCCGTGCATGCAGCGATGAATGCGTCGGGTTAACGGCGACGACATCGTGATCGGTTTGTGTTCCGGCTCTTGCATTGGGAGATCCGTCCAGCGAAAAGTACACGCGAATAGACGCGTCATGCACTCGGGGACGCAAACTTGGTGTTGATGGGTTCGTGAGGTCTGTTGGAAGATTCAAGCACCTTCGTAGCTCGTAGCTCGTAGATCCGACCCAAGACTGAGCCCCGCCTCCCCAAGACTTACTCATCCTTGACTCAGATAGAAGTTTAGTATATAAGCCTGTGTATTTGTAGCATACGCTACAGTCAATCCTACGGCT
This sequence comes from Mucidula mucida, assembly GCA_015501055.1. NCBI lineage: Eukaryota > Fungi > Basidiomycota > Agaricomycetes > Agaricales > Physalacriaceae > Mucidula > Mucidula mucida. The sequence goes on along the minus strand of JADNYV010000579.1, from coordinate 18,117 downwards.
CAAAGCCACATCGATCTCTTACACATATTTGTTGGCATGCTTGCCATCGCCGAGCTTTATCACCAGTGGCGTAATGTACCACAGCTTTCTCTCTTACCAGTCATTCAATCCGTTTACGCACTTAATAAGAAGCTCTATTTGAACCTTATTACTCTTATGAAAGAATCCAGCAATGTCCGACCATCCAGCTGAACGTAAGGACGGAGTGTGGCGTAAGTCGATAGTCGCGATTAGATTAGATTACGTCCTTAATATAGCATCGGACCTTTTATTGATGTTGTCTCTCTCCCCACCATGGGGCACTCAGGTTGACGTCCTCGTTCATCTTAGATCCTCGTACTACATTTCAGCCCGACACCGTCTGTCTGGATTGTTCTCGTCGTCTCCTCTTGACAGTCTCTACAAGTCTTTTCACTTGTTCTGTTCGAGCAAAACGCGTCCACGCCGACACCAGTATCGATAACAGACCAGGCCACTGCATTGCTTTTCGAGCTCCAACAGAGTACTCTCTCAGCTCTGAGCTACCTCAAAGTCATACTTTCTTCGAATGGACGATGAGGGTCCACTCTTGCGGCGTACAGTTTTGGATTACGGCGCTACAACAGTAGTTGTTGCAAGCGGGATTGACGGTGCTGCCGTCCACCGAGAAGGAGACAGTGAGCGGATGTCGTATCATTCAATTGGACCGCGGAGCTCAAACTCTATGAAGCACGTAACGGAGAAGCCTTCGACGACGTGCCACATGCTAAGCGGCAACTAGGTGGGCGTGGTCAAGCTTCTTCCCCCTTCCCACCGCTTATCGCACACAGGCCTCTTTAGCGCCGTTGTGCTGATTTTTAATTACATCATCGGGACTGGGTGAGATCTACTGCTCCTGTCAGACGAGGCGCTGTCTTCATGGCGCTATAGCATCTTCGCGACTCCAAGCGTCATTTTGCGGTCATCCGGCAGCGTCGGCGTCACTCTCCTCATGTGGTTGACTGGAGCAGCAATCGCGGCAGTGGGTACGACAGTCTATATTGAACTCGGGACGGTAAGCGATTTGGTTCACATTATGAAGTACCTTACACACTGTGATTAGGGCTTACCTCGTAGTGGTGGAGAGAAGAATTATCTTGAGTACATATACCGCCACCCTAAATTTCTGGCGACGTGCGCGTTTTCTGTATACGCAGTAATTACCGTATGATTTCGCATCTATGATGCCTCTACCGTTCTGATCATTGCATAGGGGGCCTCGACTGCAAACAGTTTAGTGTTCTCCGAATGTTAGTCTTAACTTTACACCAGAAATAAGACTTATCGTGTTTCAGATCTACTCAACGCACTCGACGTCCCTCCAACTCGTTTCAACACTCGTCTTGTTGCCTTCCTTTGTCTGACCTTCTGCGCTACCGTCCATGGCACCACGTACGCTTTGGGTTGCGCCTTCAAAACAGCTTGGGTATCTTCAAGCTTTTCTCCTCGGCGGCATCGGACTGACCGGGCTGTGTTCATCTTTGGGTTCCTTCGCGTTCCGCCAACGCACAACTTTGAGCACATCTGGAGGGCAGCAGGGGCGACGTCAGTGCGCTAGTGGTGGGACTCTACAACGTGATTTATAGCTTTAAGGGATATTCAAGCGTGAATTACGCGTTATCGGAGGTCCGGAATCCTGTTTGGGCGATCAAGCGCGCACGAGCACTCGCATGTCGGTCTGTTCAGTTCCTGTATCTGCTGGTGAACGTGGCGTATTTTTCGGTGGTGTCCAAGGAGGATATTCTCGGCAGTCAGCGGATAGTCGCGTATGTCACTTTTTGTGGCTCTTGATGTACGGTTTACAATTTCTCAGGGCACTGCTTTTCCGGAATTTGTTTGGGGCGAATACTGAACGGGTCGGTCCAATAGCAGATGACCTTCGTGTCTAACTCACGATCATGTAAGGTCCTCTCGGCGTTGATTTCTCTGTCAACATTGGGTAGTCTGCTTTCCCGGTCATTTTAGTCAAGGACGGGGTGAGGCTTCGCTTTTGCTAATTTATACATACTAGAATACTCATTCGGAGCCCTAAGTCATACAGGAACTTGGTCGAGAAGGCGTTCTGCCTTTTTCGTCTTTCTTCTCAAGTAACAAACCCTTCAATGCGCCGCTCGCAGCGCTGCTCGCGCAATGGTTCTTCTCAAGCACCTTCGTGATCCTTCCCCCGCCTGGTGACGCGTACCTCTTCATGATCAGCCGTATGTTCTGTTCCTTCTTTTGCATGTAGATGTCATACTGAACAGAGGCAATGATAGTCTCCTCATATTCACTTGCCATTGTCAACATGATGGTATCCTTCGGGTTACTGTTATTGTACGCTCGACCAGAGTGGGACCCGCCTTTCCGAGCACCCAAATTTGTAGTGGTCGCATTCTTTCTCTCGAATGTTTTCCTGATAGTCATGCCGTTTGTGCCGCCCAAAGAGGACGGGAGGACATATGAGCACTTGCCATACTGGGTGAGCATGAACAGGTTTCTCATGGTGGCAGTCATTGATATTAAATCAGGCCCACGCGGTGACGGCGTTTGGTGTATCGTTTATTGGGTTGGCGTATTGGTATGTCTGGTGTAGATGGCTCCCAAAGTTAAAGGGATATATACTGCAGCGAGAGTGGGTGCTTCAAGATGACGGTGTATCGCGGTGTGTATTTCAAAAGATGCCGATAGAGGATCAATAGATAGTATGTTGTGCTCAGGTTTTCCGTGGATTGTATGTCTGTACTTGTAGAGTTGCTTAGAATCTCGACTTCAGTAGTAAGATAAATACTTCGCGTTGTTCATGAACGCCCGTTCCAAACGAGTGACTTTCCAGCTTCCTTTGACCGTCATTTTCACGTCGCTTGCTGTTGACATGTCAGCATCGCTGGCAGTGGAAGGGGTCATAAAACCTTGTATTTGAATTTCAGTCCTGTTTCAATCGAAATCTCGCAGGCGTACGGAACAAATCCGTCCCATCATCACCACTATGTACAGGTCCTGCTCTTCTCAGACCCTTTCAAACCAAACCTCAGCCCTCTCCTGTACAGTAGTCCCTGTCAAAGTGTCCGAAGCGGCGCCCCATATCCCAGTAACCCCAAACCCACTGGCGTCGGGCGCGAACTCCGCCTCAAACGCTACGTACTCGTTAACCCAGGGCCCGTCGTCGTCCCCGCCATAACTATACAGCGCACTCGCGTTCCAGAGCAGTCCATCGAAATGGCCGAGCTCGAGGTGCGTAGACCATACTTTGTCCCACGTCGAGATGAGTGTAGGGCGGGCAGTAAACGAGATGTTGGGAAGGGCGGTAGGGGCTTCTTCAGCGAGCGTGGCGCAGATTTCTAAGGACGACGGGATAGTGCACAACGTGAGGTTGCCGTAGGCAGAGTTCGTGTAGACGCCTTGGAGATGATCCAGCGGGAGCGGCATCGTCGCGTTCTCCGGCCGAGGCAGCGCCATATCCCGCGTCAGGTTGAATTGAACCTCCACTGACGTCTTCACCAGTTCGTTCCAATCGATGACAGGCATGTCGAAGATGGAGTCCATAATGCGGTACTTGATGATCTCATTGAGGTTATCGCCATACACGTCGTCAGTGCTGAACACGGCTAAACCGACGCCGTCGTACGGTAGCCGTAGAATGGCACTCTTGGTGCCCGGGGCACTCCCGGCGTGTTCGACGATGTAATGGCCTTGGTAAGAATAGGAGTACTGGCCACCGCCATAAACCGCAGGTGAAAGCGATGGATGACTGCTGGTGCCGTACACTACAGACACACCGTTAACAGCCTTGGCAACCACTTCGGGAGGAATGACGGATTCGCCTGTCGATGGGTTCTTCCCCAAGAGGAGAAGCGTGCGCAACCACACGGTCACCTCTTTGAGGGTCATAATGACCCCGCCTGCGCCCGAAAGGATATTCGTTCCATCCTCACCGCCATTTGTGAACCAAAAGGGCAGCCATTTGGGTAAGCCGCCGTCCAGAGCGTATTTCCTTCCGGTCCGCAATACTCCTTGAGCGAGCTGTCCGGTCCGCGAAGCGACCTCATAGGAGTACGTCGCGTTCACCAAGCCGAGAGGGTCTAGGATGTTCTCCTTCACGTAACTCGCGAAGGAAGGATGATGGGGAAGAAGGTAGGTGGGGAGGGCAGAGAGGACGGTGTACATGTAGTTATTGTACTGGAAATTCTCACGAAAACCAAGCGACGGACGCAGATACTTGCACCTCGACAGGAATACATCTGAATCGTTTTTGTTGTACATGAGGTTATGAGCAGGGACCCCAGTGCGGTGACTCATGAGATCAAGGATGGTGCTGGCGGATGCGGCAACGGGATCCATTAGGTCCCATTGCGGAAAGATGGACGCCATTGGAGTGACCCAGTCAATGCGCGGCGACAGGGTCTTATTGGAGATCAACAGACCAGCCGCGAAGACGTCGAATAGCTGTTGTATTTGTTAGAATGTAGAATCGTTCGCACACAAGACTTCACTTGCCTTTGAATTCGACGCGATAGCAAGCATAGTGTCTTCTGTGATTTTCGTTCCATCCGGACGAGCAAGTCCATACCCTTTTGTCTCCACCTGCCACTGTCCGTCAGACTGCAGTTTCACGACAGCAATGGCAACGCCCCCAGGAGAGTTCCACTCCTTGAGCGTGTCGTCAATAAATTGATCGAGCTCGGGCGTCAAGAGTTGGTCCGATGCTGCCCGTCGTACAGAGGCAAGGACATAGACAGGAAGTAATATCAGCCAAAAGACGCCAGTATGCATGATGAGTGGTGAGATGGGGATCGTCGCAGTACTCAAGTCGCATTTAAAGGTCTGTCGTTCGTCAGGGAGGAAATTATGACCGACACTTTTCCGTCACATCTCATGCGATGAAGGTGAACCAGTTCAAAGTGCCCTCGTGCTGACTTCATCTTGCTCAGAGCAGATGCCAAGAGGTAGGCTCGTGATGCCATCTGACGGCTGCGTACCCGCACGAGAAGTTTCGAGAACTTGAACGTGCAAACGGCGGAAGATGCTGATTCTCGCGAACTTCCTGCAGACCTCATGTTGATATGTGATTTCTCCTTCTCGCCATAAGGTTTCGCTTCCTATCCACCTTTTTTGTCTCAGCTGCAAAGCGACTACATGAATGACAATGCATACCTGACAAGGAGAAAGGTACATTCAGAATCACAGTGAACGAAACTTCGGCCTCGGCTTCCGGCAGTCTTCGCAAGCTCTGCTTGTTCATGCATAATCGGCTCGTCTCGACGTCTGTTATAGCGCCAGTCGCAATCAAACCATCGCTGAAAGTCGCATTAGTTTCACTTGACGGTGGTGATGATTGCGGAATAGGCCACGCTAATGCCGGTACCGGTAGACAACCTGGTCTGGACGCGCCCTGCAAAATTGCCTCATCACATCAAAACAAATCCAAACTTTAGAAAAGCATAAAAGGCTCATTCTCCTCCTTTAGAATTGTTTCCCCCCTCGCTACTGCTTACTGGCCTCTTCGTCTCACTTCTACTCAGTCAGCAGCAGCCACGACCTGAGCTGAGGATAACGTCCTCAGCGACGTATAGCTCGACAGAATGCTCTTTCATACTCGTTCTACTTGGTCTTACTCGAGCTCCACCCTCTGACACAGACAACAAGGTTGGCATGTTTCCTGTGAGTCGTCTACCGTACATTCTCCGCCTTATCCTTTATCATTTAGCCGTATTTGATCACCATCCCTCGTCTTCGCCTTCGTCATGGCCACCGACCACCCCTACTGTTATCATGTAACTTTTTGGCCCCAGACAGTCTTCGAGACAGATGCGTTCATCGGACATGACAGCTTCGCCTTGTCCACGCTCGGCGCATGCCAGGCCCCGGCTTACTATCCGAGTGCAATGGCACCATTCTTTGGCAGTGTTGTCACTGTCTAGAGCGTCAATGCGCGTGGTGGTTCCCGAGTCATCAGGGGGATACCCATAGAGAATCTGCTGCGCGTGATGAACTCGGACGAGCTGCAGCTCGACAGCAGGGAAGTAGACGCCTGGTAATCGTTTTGAAGTTTAGCCGTAGTATCATCTGGAGAAATTGACGCCTTTCTCGTATCTCAGACCACGCAATACGGCGATGATGAATATCCGCTTACTCTCAGTTCATTTTAGACCAATCTCAGAATCCTCTGTATCGTAAAACTGGTCGCCGAGTCTGCTTGAATATATCGTCTAGGCTACAAGCCCCCAAAAGTATCACATTTTCCGATAACATGACTGCTTTTGCCTGACGTAGTCTTGAATTGAAGTCCGCCGAGGCGTGTAGCAAGGAAAGCTCCTGCATTGTTCCTTCGCGCGACAATCTGGATTTCTCCGACACATCATTCTCTGCGGTGGCGTACTCCAATCAACGCGTAATACATGAAAGCTATCGAACGCAAGGGCAGGTTGACAGCGAACGAGAGTAATGGACGCGTTAACGAGGTAGCTGGGCGGGGCTGCTGATGGTCAAACAAACTCGCCTCGCATTTTGAACGCTAGCCTGTTGGCACTGAAATTAGGAACTCGTCCTTGTGAGGACATTCACCAGGTGTCATGACTAAAGCCTTATCCCGACGACTCGGAGAACAAGGTTTACCGTTTCCTATATACTTAACAACAGTTCGTGGGTTCCATCATCAAAAACCGAGGTACATGATCCTCATAAAAAAGCGCGCGCCTATTATTGTCTTCGCTTTCCTACCTCGACAACCCATGGCCAATTATTGGGAAGGTCCCCCGCGCACTATCACTCCTTCCTCATTCAATTATAGCAGTGTGCCGGCAACCAGCGGAGGCGTTAATCCTTATCCATCCAGTTACTATGCATATCCTGCTCCTCAATCCGCCGCTTCTGGATATCGACCCGAACCAAATTATCAACAGTCAAGTTACCCATCAGCGCAATATCCCACTCAGTTGCTGTGGGACGCTTCCCAAGGGGTACCAACTGCTGATTTTCCCGGAGCACTACCGTTGACGCCACCTCAGCCGCCATTTCAGTTTTCCCCAGACCAATCTCCTGGGACAATCATAGGCGGCATCGGTGGGCAGTCGTATCAATTCCAGACGCCGACCCCTCCCCCGGAGCATTATAGTAGACCATCGAGCGCTTTCCAAATGCCGTTCCAACAGCTCGCGCCGTGGTCCCACAGCCCCTTTCCTAGCCAACACAGCGTTGTCCAAACATATCAAGCGCCGCTAGCAGCGCCCCAATATTTATCGCCTACCGCGCTCCTCGACAATCCATATCCGTTCTGGCTCAATCTGGCTTATAACATTTGCTCGCCGTGCCGCTTCACCGAGCAGTACAGCGTCGTCCCACTCTCGGCGATAGAACTTGCTCAACCCGCCACAGATCCTTTCTTCACGAGGCTGTCTGTCGTGGTCGATGAGCTGCTTACTTACCAACCTGGGGCGATCGATATCCTAGCAGCATTTGGGCCCATAATCACGGTGCGCGACGTGGCAGAGACCATCCACTGGCGTATGCAGCGGCCCATCGATTACGATGATTGGAACAAGTTGACGCCACAAGACCAAAGCATCGTTACTGAGTTTTACAGGACGAGAACCCGAGACCGTGTTCAGGAAGCAGAACTCGGTGTCAAATGGGTCGACATGCTCAAGGGCAAATGGGTTGTCCGTGGACTAAGGAACGAGCAGGGAAATCTGAAAGTAGTTCTAAATTGAGCTTTAGAGACATCATGTACGATTGATTTCAGCTAAACAGTTGAGAGCGACGTAGCACATATGTAACAAGGGCATCAGAGATTAGTATAGAATCTCTTCTTTCCGAGTCAACATCGCTCTGAGAGCACGGTCAGAGCCAAAGCAACGCGTATGTATACAACACTCACCGTCGAATGCCGCTATCATCCTCAATTACGGAGTATTCATTTCCAAAACAACTGCCAAAACTGATGGTCCGAATGGTGCGACAAGCCTTCACGATATCGTTCACAAATTCGGACTCCCTACAGATTCAACGGTCCAGTAAATATTCACTTTCTGTAAGGCTGGACAAAATCCCAGTGCCGCTGGCAAACGGGCACTGATGATACTAGGGTTCTTCAAAAAGGGATAAGGTAAGTAGAGTTCTTTGACATTTCCCATTGAAGTTTCTGCACGCGGTTCTGCGATCTGGAACCACTCCGGCATGGAGATGAAGTGCCAGAGCAGAAGCCAGAATGTGATATTCTGGTGAAGAGCTACAATGTGGCGCAATAGGTGTTGTGATTCCCTTACAGTGGAAACCTTTCCCGATGATATGTTCCACGAAAAGATTCTAAAATTGGGATAAGCACTAGTCTGGGACAGCAAGATCGGTATCCAAGACTGCTCGACTGTGAGGTAGCGAAGGGTAGGAAGGATGGCCGACACATCCAGGATATCACTCCCCGCCATAAGTTCCCAGCTGATGGTCAAAGACGTGATCATAGGATGCCGTCGCAGAAACTTGCACATTATATCTGCAGGGCATGGATCATGGGATGCTAGGGTGAATTCTTGTAGGTTCGGCATGACAAGATCCAGAAGAAGCGGGGGATGACCGTCATTGAGCCACACAAATGTCAAGAGAGCACCATGAAGATGCTCCAGATACCACTTTCGCATGACGTTGGAGGAGAAACCAGCCTGTGATCGATACATGATCGAGCTGGATTGCTAGAAGTCGCTTTCTCAGATCCTTCACCAAGTACCACTGTATTAGTGAGACACAAACTCGAGCAGTGGCAGCGACGCAGCTCTTCGCAATTGTCCACGAAAAGCCGGAAATAGCCTTTGGCTTCCCTCGGAGTAGGCTTAACGGATTGAAAATTGAGATCAATTGTAGGAACCCGGTGCGAGGTTTGAAGATAGTGTAAAGCTTCCGTCATTTGCCACAAAACCTCCTTGGGAGGTCCTTTAAAGTAGAACATAATCCAGTTGGGCGCCTCTTCGTTGTAAAACGCCAGGCGGAAGTAGCGGAGAAAGGGAAACGGCGTGCATGACTTTCCGGAGCCAAAGCTGATACCCCATGACGAAGACGAGGTGGCGAAGATCTTTGGAAGTACAGAAGACATAACAACGGCGTTGAGCCTTTGATTTGTCAGTGCCAACGGCAGCATTTCCGCCGGCTCCAGGAATGATACAATCTCCAGCACCATTTCGTTGGGGAGGTCGCCAAGCAATGAAGGAAGATAATGGGCGCAGGCGTTCTGGGAGGCAATGCCTTTCGTTGCCACTGAATTCGACGAGGATCCGAGATTTTTCTAACTAAACGTGAGCAAACGAGGCGATAAACGAATTGCGACACGAACCTGTTGGGGTAGGAGACATCCATCAGATGAGTTAAAAGTCATTGCACTAGCTCCAGAAGCTTTTGTGTCGCGATGAGGTTGGCGACCTTGCTCTTATGGTTTAGATCAGACCGCACAGATGCCGAATTTGGTCTCAGCGGTACCACGTGACTGTGTTTGAAAACGCCAGCGGCTTCTAAAGAGGCCCATGATATTGTTACAACTCGTTATTTCAGCAACGTAATGTCTATCGAAGGCAATCTAAACTTGACGTGCAGGTAATGTCTCCACTTCATGACCATCCTTGGCGATCGACTTTCTATCCGCATCGCTCGCCGTCTCTTCCCGCTCTCTCCTATGCACTTCCTCGGCGAACGCTAATCGCTTAGGTAGCATGAATGTCAGATCGATATAACGTAGCGCCACTGTCATGCCGATAACCAAAATCCAGAGTGCTATCGAAACTTGCCACCCGTACTTGTAATGAGGAGCCTGCTTTGCCGGCCAGACCAACACTTGCGACCACGCAGAGATAGCATAGTAGATGGCGATGGCAACACCGACGACGAGCGCACGCTGCTCAGGATCCTGAGGGATAAGGTCTGATACCCAGGCGAATATGAGCGGAGCTGTTCCGAGGGCAATGAAAGAAACAAAGTACGACTATAAAGGTGTTCAGACCGCGGTATCATGTTTTCTGAATGAAACTCTCGACTTACAAAGTACTTGGCCCCATCGGGGACATTCCAGACCGTCATAATTATACACGGAACGAGGCCTGAACGAAAGAATGGTCAGATATGTGTAACGATAGGAGAATGTTCCAGGTATACCTATGACTGCCTGGGCGATAATGAGCCAATGACGCGTCTTAAGCCAATCGGAAAGTAGAGCCCATATCCAGACTAAGAGTCAAGTTCAAAACGGCACGCATGCGGGTTGGAAGGGTATCGTACCAAACGCGACTTGAATGGCACCACCACCGATCGGAATAACGTTGATTTGAGAGACAGTCCAACGCTTGGAGCCGTCGGGGTTTGTGAGAGACTTGAGCCATAGATTGAAATCTGTACTCCTCGTCAGGCAACTTCATAGGAGAGACGACCAATGTACTCACAAACATATCCGTAACTCGCAAGTACGGTGGCGACATAGAGGATTGTGATAAAGTAGATAACCCAGTTCGAAAACGAGCGCTTGATGCTAGAAAGCGTGATTTTACTGGGCTCTGCACGGTTATGCCTCTTCAAACGCTCCATAGCCATGGCGGCATGGTCAGAGTTGAACCAGAACGCGCGAGGATTCGGGTTATTGGGTAAATCCGGTAAGAGCACGAACCCGAACAACGCGAAAACGACCGTCATTATGGAGTTGATGATAAAGAGCCATCTGCAAAGCGATCAACTCCAGCGCCATGATAAAGATAAGTACGCGCGTACCTCCATCCGGCAATCCCATAGTGTCCGTCCAGAGTATTATGAACGGCAGTCTGTAAGGCGTTCGCCATCATACCACCGATTGCCTGGCATGAATGATAGAAGCCCATGCGCTTCGCGAGTTCCGTTGGCGTGTACCAATGCATGAAGAGTGTCATCATCCCCGGCCAGGCGCTACTCTCGCACAAACCGAGAAATGTCCTTATCGCATAGACCTGTTTCGCATGGCTGCAAGTCGCGATTAACCCCGTTAATACTCCCCATATCAACTCTAGACCTGGAAGCCAGTATGAGGGTCGGACGTGCTGTAGATGCCATTAGTTAGACCATGATGATACGAAATTGTAGTGACGACGGACCGTCATGATGATTTGAGAGGGCACAAGCTTTGGCTTGTATGAGATTATGGAGCGTGCAAGAAAATGGAGCGCATCGTACCATGACACAGTACCCAACATTGAAGTAGGTCGTAAAATAGTTTAGTTCTAGTAGTTTGTATGAAAACGGAAAGAAATCGGGGCCAAGCTAGAAACGTACCGTTCCCGTAAAGTTCCAGATCTTCCTAGTAAAGTAACCATGGATTAGACTGTAGGTTTACTCTAAGGGAGAGCAGACGATGCGCACCTTCATCCCTGATACATAAGCCGTGTTAATGTTTTGCTGTATGAACAGGTCAATTGTCTAGATTCGAGTCTCGAACGAGGATAAATACCTGATCTAGATACTTGATAACCTGCGAAACGCAGCCAAAAAACATCAAGAAACAGTCAAGCCTCAGGACGAGCGATTTCTCTATGGGCGTCCGGACGTGTCCAGTAACCGTGAGCTCCTCATTCGCACTCGGAGTCTTCGGCGAGCGTTTGAAGAACGAGAAAACCATGGCGGACGCGCGGGAGGATAGGTGCGCGAATGCAGCAGTGACAGTTTTTCTACGTCCCCGCCCTGCAGCATTCGGTGCTATCAGGACCTGCCGATAAGTAGCATGATAAGGATAGGTGCACATCACATGTCCCCGTTTGCAATTGCTTCGAATCTTGGATATGACAAGTGCGCCGGGGGCAACATCAATCTGCGTCCGAAAAGCGGAGTTCGTCCCGGTTTGGATAGTTTTTGCCAAGAACTTGATCTCTTTCCTCGCCTTTTATAGAAATGCCTGCCACCTTATCGTTTTCATTCAACAAGGCTTCCGAAATTCCGACGGGGAGGCGGTCAGATGTCCGACTTACCTTGGATCATTCAAGTACTTCAGTGACTCGGAACGACCTGTTTGTTACTTACATACTTTTCTTTCCTTTGCAGGATGACTCACGAACTGCCGCCTCCAGGTCTCCCTGTAGAGCGTCCATGTCTATCTATCTGGCAGCGCACGACACGGCAGAGTCCTCTCATTAACGAGGGAGCTTCGTCTCCCATACCTGAGACGGCCGAAGCTGTTGTCATTGGCTCTGGATTGGCAGGCACCGTAACCGCATACGAGCTCTTGACGTCTCCCAATGGACCGAAGAAGATTGTCATGTTGGAGGCACGAGAAGCGTGTTCCGGCGCCAGCGGCAGGAACGCTGGACATTGTCGACCAGGTGAAGATCTCTACATGATCATTGATCGATAGGACATCATTAACTGCGTTGTTCGTTAGATGCTTTTCGTGGTTTCACCGCGTTCTCAAAGATACATGGCCCCGAACAGGCCATGAAGATTATTCAACACGAAAAACTTGTCCTCCAGTTCGTCAAGAAGTTCATTGATACCCACAATATCGATTGCGACTTTGACTACTGCAAGACCTTCGACGTGATTTTGGGTGAAGACTTTTTCAATTATGTCACAGAAAGCTTCGAGTCGTACAAGAAAGCGGGAGGCGACACGACTGGCATTTCTTGGTACGAACAAGAGGAAGCGCGTAAGGTATGTGTCTTCTATTCGCCGCGCCGCCTAATAAAAATTTTGATGTTTAACTAGGTAACACGAGTACCTTCCGCACTTGGTGCTTTCGAATGGATGGCTGCCAATTTGCACCCCGCGAAGCTCTGTCTCGCCATTCTAGCGATGAACCTCGGACTAGGCCTTTCCTTATTCACGCATACTGTAGCGACATCTGTCACTGCTGGAGAGAACAATACCTGGATCGTCCACACACCTCGAGGATCTATCACCACTCCCCTGGTCGTGCATGCAACGAACGCGTTCGCTGCAACATTGCTTCCTCAGCTCCACACGTTATTGACGCCTATGCGCGCCCAAGCCCACAAGATAATCCCCACGCCCGCCTTTTCTTCTACGAACATGATCACCCATACGTACTCCCTCCGCTTCGCGTTGCATCACTTCTACTCCCTCATCCAGAGGAAGAGCGACGGCGCGATGGTTCTTGGTACGAGCCGAGGAATTCCCGGGATGAGCGAAATAACGCGCTCAGAGATCACGTCCAAGAACGACAACGTGTATAGCGAGGAGATCAAGGACGACGCGTTGGCCTCCTTCAAGAAAATATTTCCTCAGTTCGGAGAAGAAGCCATCGGCGAAGGCCATGAGTTTGGGTGGACTGGTGTGCTTGGCATGGTATGACACCAATGCTCCGAGATTGATATGTTCCGCATCTAACGTCTTGTTCAGACGAGGGACTCTGTGCCCTTCATTGGTCCCGTTCCTGGACTTGCAGGACAATATGTCATGGCTGGATTCAATGGTCATGGTAAGTATCATTCGTGTCATTATCTTCCCATGTTGACAGGTATTCGATAGGTATGGCCCGAATATTTGGTTGCGCTCCGGGTCTGGCGAAGATAATCACAGGGGGTACCTGGGCGGAAACGAGCATGCCAGAGTGTTTCCAAATCACCGCAGACAGGGTCGAGAAGCTGAAAGCGTAATACTCGTCAGTAATGATTGGAGCCTTGCCTATCGCGCGAGTCTCGATTTACTTTACCTTGCGAGAGCTAGGTTACTCCCAGTGCGCTGTCTCTTACTCATACGGTTAGATATAATATAAACTGTTACGTTAGAACATTCAGCGACGCCGCCTCATTTATTTCTGCTTTGAAATTCGTAGTATTTCTTCAGTCACCGCTTTGGGCCCGGCATGCTGTAGCGATGAGGCGATGACGTAGGGACAACCAAACTAGACGCCGTCACGCCATCAAGTCCCGACCGAGACAGCACGCATCTACTATCGCCCTCAGTTACCCATCCGACATCGTCCATCTCGTTCTGCCTGTTGACGATCTTTCGGAATCCCAACCCGTTCATTTCCAAGACGATGTACTGGTTAATGTGGCGCGTGATTGTTTTCGCAGAGGGCAGAAGTTGGTCCGTGATCTGGTCACGATTACGCGTCGTTTCCTTGCCTTCTGAATATTTACTCTACCGCGCGGGCGCCTCCGCCTTTCACCTTCCTACTTCTGTCTCCGACGTGAACCTGCCGTCCCACTGCATGTGCGTCGTTGAGAAGCCACGGCATTCATAGCACATCAAGTTCACCATCCTGTCCACTTCTGGTACCTCGCCCATATTCCCGTCATTGCCATCGCTCTGTCTTCCCCTTCGTTGCCCATCGCTGCTTCGTTGCCCATCGCTGCTTCGTTACCCATCTCTCCTTCGTCGCCATCACTTCCATCTGCGCACTAATCGCGAATGTCTTCCACATCGCCCGTGTCGTCGATATCGCCTATGTCCTCCGCATCGCCCGCCCCATCATCGCCGGAGGCCATGGATCTCCCCACTGAGATTCGCTTCCTGTCAACGATCCTGTCGAAATTCCAACGAAATGAGGCCGACATCACTGTCTCTACTAAGGACGACAACCCTGAACCTGGTCTTCTTGGTCATGTAAAGCGTTGTTCGTTGGTGGCGCTTGCATTGACAACGGGTTCCAACGATATATATGCCCGGGATGTGATCAGCGTCATGGCTTCAACAATGCAAGACGACACGCACAATGTAACTCCAGTACAAGTCTTCATTATTGCTCAGAACCTCGAACACCCACCCGGGATCACGAAAAAGACTACCCTCGCCAATATTTCCGAGTCAGAGCTCCTAGAAAAAGAAATGGCGATGTATACCGGGCTCTCTGAAGCAGATAATGATGCGGACAGTGGTCGTTCAGAGTCAGTCTTTTTTTGTCGGCTACTAGTTGTACACAACTGATATAGTACCGCAGTTGTGACTCTCACCAAGACAAAAGCCAGTCTTCAGGCTCGCACGGAAGTCAAGATGATGCACGGTGCGTCGGTCTTAATACTTGCTGTAGTACAATGGAACATCTAATATCCTTCTCCAGCTTTCCAGTGTCAGCCAGCACAACGTCGGTTGACGAATTACTCAAAACTGCGTGAGTTTTCATTCGGTCAACCTCACCGACATACTGAGATAGATCCTAGACACCAAGACGTTACCCTTGAAAAACACGTCGCCGATATGGTCTGTTTGATCGAACAAAAAGCAACCGGCGCTCAAGTATCGTCTTTCATAACAAGGCGATGTTATCGCAAGCTCAACCAGCGTCTCCAAGCAGATAAAACATTTATCCGCACTGCGAGTACCACCATGCAAGGTGCTGAGGACGAAGAGAGCAAGGAAAAGGGTCATAGCAAGAAAGGCTCTGGTGTGGTTGAGGTGTTGAAGTTGTGGGCGGAGGCAGAGAAGGAGGAAAACCTCACGATACCTCACACTCCAGTGGTCGAAAAGGTCAAAGATTATACAGCGCCCGAGTTGGCAATGTTGGCACCAGTGCGTACTCTTCATTGCAAAAACTAACAAGGTATCTTATGCTCCCCAGAACATGGACCCGACTGCCGAAACGGTGAATCTTGAATTCACCAGCAACAACATCGGCAATTGGACGTTAATACTTGCTCGTCGTCTCGAAGTAACCATAAAGGAGTTTAGTCGGTTGGTTCAAAAAACACGTCGGCCGACAGAGGCCGACTTCGATCATGCGCGATACGCGTTGGCCGTCTCTGAACTTTTTGATAAGACATCACAAGGACGTCTGGCTCTCAATTCTACGTGCGAAATCCTTTGAAAAGTTGGCGGCAGCACAGTGGAAGGGTATGTAGTTTTTGACTTGTGTTCTCTCGCTAACTTGTGGCAATCGCAGACAGCGACTTTACGGAACAGCCTGCGGGGTACGACGAGGACGAGGCACTACATTCCTTTCCATTTCCCATCTCGACGAATGCGCCGTCGCATCGCATTGCGCAGTTTTTATTCAACTCTGTTTCAATAATGCTTTCGATCAACGAAGTAGTTCGAATCATAGAAGTTGGCCATCAAATCGAGTTCTATCTAGAGCAACCTCAGCTACAACCAATACCGGAGGACGATCTCAAAGTTCGCTTTTTTGAAGATCTTAGTAAAGGGTTTTCCAATGGATGTATACCTCAGAACGTAAGTGAGCGGCTTCCACGCGACTTCCTAAGCGGTCCACTTTACTTCCGTGGAACTACGCATTGCGAAGCGTTTTCCATGGTATGGTCGGAGACGCAAAGGCAGAGTCACGAGGAGAATTACTTGGTATACTTTTCTTTCATACCTAATCACATTTAGTTGATATATCTTTCATGTAGAATTTTCCAAAGGCAGTCGGCGTTGCGAAAAGGAGCTGCTACTGCTGCCATTGCCTAGCAAAATCGGTGGGATACGCGGTACCTGGTACCCATGGGGTCATCTTCCCTTGGTCACCGCCTCCCGGTCTGTCACTTGAACATCTCCAAGCAGTCTATAAACCGCTTCGTATCTGCTATGTTGGGCTTCTAGACAGCATCACGAACGGCCGATCGCACTCCAAAACAGCTTCAGCTACGTCATCTGCGCCATCCGACTCTGACGACGAGTCAGGATCTATAGTACGGCACTATAGGGGCCAGATTCGGGAGGGCAAGTAGAGAGGGTCAAGAAGGTCACTACACGTGGTTGTATATTCGTTCGTTATGCGTAACTTCAATCATTTTGTCGTAAAATTTTTACCAGCTATCCGACTTCATGATCACAATTGGGCCGAGTCTAATCGACAGAGGTTTCCCCTGTTCCCTGAATTGTTCATAAGAGTAATGTCCTAGCCGTCTACAACCAGCGCATTGAGCATGTAGGGATCGACATATGTACACTTGTCTCTCTTCCTAAACGGCGGGTCAGCGTTGTCGAACACAACGAGAGGCAATAACTATTCGTGAGTCGTCGGTACCAGAGAGTGTGAAGCTTGATGCGTTTCGAGCGGGAAACATGCAGTGATGGAAGACACCTATGGGAAAGCTTCGGGTCGCTACCTACGATGTTTATAAGCCCTAGTTACTTACAGAGCTTACAGTCCTGGCGTGTCCCAGATCCCTTCCTCATCATCAAATTCCCATAGCGCGGACAATGTTTCCGAGCAACTTTGCGGTTTGGACGTGAAGCTATCTAGGAGGTCATTGTATAGCGCACGGAGGCGCTGCGACACTTCCGTGAGAACTTTAGGTGATACACCGGGAGGCGGCGACCAAGGGAGAATGATGCCATTCGTATCTGGTAAATCATACTCCATCGCTTTACCAAGGTAATGACAACAGAAACAGGGCTTTCTTGTCATTCCGACCGCTTTTGGGAGATCCTGGATCAATGAGATTCAATGCCGGTAGTGGAGAGACGGTTGAACACAGCATACCGAAAAATTGCTTTGAGTGTTCGTCTCCACCATTAGAAATGCTTCGGGATGGACACTGCCGTCGAAATAAAGGGGTCCACTAGGGAGGCTGTCAACCACTTCCTCTGGCGCGTTGCCCGCGAAGCGCTGGGCGAGGTCATTTAAGAAACGTGGTTTCAGATCCTCCTTTGGCGATGTTGGCTCTTTTGGGATTTCAAAGCGGACCTGAACGTCGTGCTGTCTCTTTATGAGGTGTAGAAGAGTCCTGATCGAAGGAAAGACGGTGACCGAATTGAAAAGAAGTTGTAAGACATGAAACGGCAGTTGAGTTGGAAAATTGAACATTGCTGTGGCTACAGGCAACCCTGGAGGAAGATCCTCATTCGCACACTCCGCATCCTTGCCGCCATCTAAAGGGACCATTAAGCGACGAAGTTGAACAATAGGAATTGCGTACACTTCCAATCCGCTAATGCCAAGGTGACAAAAGACGGCGCTCTCAAAATACTGAGCCAGATGTCCCTGTGGTGTCTGATAAAGTATTCAAGGGATGCTAGCGCAAATCGCGCAAAATCAAAGTCTTCCGTTGTCGGTGTCCCTTCAACCAAAAGATCGAACGCCTCTATGGCAACTTGAAGACGTGACGCAAGGGCTGCCGCCCAATCGCCAACGTTCCTGCTAGTAAATTCAAGCTTCACCGTGACTGCAGTTGGGTCTGTGTTCTACGAGATGTGTTATCGTTTGTTATTCGTTGCGAGGAATAGAAC